>VKOC01024795.1:0-24903 GCA_009364415.1 Spea multiplicata | reverse complement strand
GTATACAGCACTGGGGGCGTTATATTACTGTATACAGCGCTGGGGTTATATTACTGTATACAGCGCTGGGGGTTATATTACTGTATACAGCGCTGGGGGTTATATTACTGTATACAGGGCTGGGGTTATATTACTGTATACAGCGCTGGGGGGTTATATTACTGTATACAGCGCTGGGGGTTATATTACATTTTATATATATTCATAATACAGAGGTCCATTTAGGCCCGAAGGAAATGAGTAAATGTAACCCATGTGGCCCTCCAGCTGTATCTGAGAGTGCTGGGAGTTGTCACCCAGCCGGTCATGCCGCAGTACTAGCCCTGGTGGCTCCTGGGGAAGGGCAGCTGACATTTTTCAGCATTGACCTTGGGGGGGGTTTGGGGTAAATGGTTAAACCGGCCGTATCTGCGCAGGAATGTTTGTCTTTTATTCGCTGCGGCGGGGCAGGGAATGCGGATCGCAGGATTGCTCAAGAGCCGTTAATGATTTACCAGAGAACCAAAGACAGCGACTCCTGCTAATGGTTTTGGGGAACTGGATCCTTGGCTATTAGATTGTAAGCTCCGCGGGACAGCAACGCCCTTTTCCTCTCTGATGTTTCAGATATTGTGGAAAGTGATGGCCGTGTTTTTGTTGCTGTGGAATATTCATAATTATTTCTCCAAGTCATTTAGAAAAGGAATAAGCGTGCATGCGACGGCAGTGATGTCATGCGGCTGGCGGCAGTGATGTCATGGGGCTGGCGGCAGTGATACATGAGCCACCCTTACATTCTGCGCATGCGCGAGTGCCGTTATAGACGCTCTGCAGGTGCACTGCACTTGGTACGCTCCGCATGCGTGTCGTGTGGCCCCTTACCACCTGTCTCAGCTTTTAACTCCCATATATCAAAACTGTAGGGACTGCCCCAGCCAGATCAGGGCTGTTGGTAACTATGTGGCAGAGTATGACATTTGCACCCCCATTCATTAAACTTTCTAGCTGATCGAGAATAAAGGCAAGCAGTAGCATAGATGTCCCGCTCTAACGCCCGCTGTGGCCCCTCGTTGGCCCCCGTTCGCAGGAGTCCCGGGTGATATCTAAGGGGCTTTAAGGCGAATACCCCTGAGGCTCAGAGACTGGCATGAAGAATTATACCCCACATTATCTATTCACAGACACCCCGAAATACGTTTCAACCCTAGACATTGTACTGCGCTGCAGAATAGGAGGGCGCTATAAATATTATTATTAATATTACTATTAATAATTATTTTACTTTATAAAATTTAAATTGTTTGCAGGGTCATTAATACCCCCTATCTGTTTATCACCTCACTGGACAGTAAGATATCATAGCTGCCGACAGTCCCAATGATGGGATTTACTTCCCACTGGCTGTGGCGGCCGTTGTCCTGATTATCAGCATCCCTGGGAACGCTCGAGGTTTGACGCTGAGACTCAGGGCTTTTGACCCAATCTCCGGGGCAGATTCTGGGGGTCACACAGTCTGGATCTGCCTCCTTCTTATTACCCCCGCTGGGATTATGTAAGACCCCCAGTTGCTGTTTTGGCTACCAGAACGTTATGGCTGATCTCCCTGCTTGAGTGCAGGTGACTCCTTTAAGCTAAGGTTTCCATGAGGACCGGTATTAGAGGCTATTAAAGGGTTAATATTGTAAGAGTTTCAGGGTCAGCTTGTTTAGCAATGAGATCACTGATTTATCTATACATTATACAGGGGGCCGGTCACTGATTTATCTATACATTATACCGGTGGCCCGGTCACTGATTTATCTATACATTATACAGGGGGGCCTGCCTGCTGATTTATCTATACATTATACAGGGGCCTGCCTGCTGATTATCTATACATTATACAGGGGGCCTGCCTGCTGATTTATCTATACATTATACAGGGGGCCGGCCTGCTGATTTAACTATACATTATACAGGGCCCGACTCACTGCATTAACTATATTATACAGGGGCCGGCCTGCTGATTTAACAATACATTATACAGGGGGGCGTCACTGATTTATCTATACATTATACAGGGGGCCGGCTCATTGATTTATCTATACATTATACAGGGGGCCGGCTCATTGATTTATCTATACATTATACAGGGGCGGCTCACTGATTTATCTATACATTATACAGGGGCGGTCACTGATTTATCTATACATTATACAGGGGGCGGTCACTGATTTATCTATACATTATACAGGGCCCGACTCACTGCATTAACTATACATTATACAAGGGCTGGCCCACTGATTTAACTATGCATTATACAGGGGGCCGGATCACTTTTATAATTATACATTATATTATTTCTATTATCTGCTTTTTGGCTGCCCCGGGTTTCTCCGTCAAAGTGCCAAGTTTTGCCACGAACCAAGTCCCTGCACTCTAAGCCGGTACAGATGGCGGCACAGGAGCCAGGAGAAGCAACTACAGCGATAGAAACGGCCCCCGTCCCTGAATCAGTCGTCGGTCTCGTCTTAGATTCCGGAGCCTGTGACGCTCCGGTTTTCAGAATGGAGGAATGGTTGCTGGGAGCCTCTGGAGTCTCTTTCTCATTTGGCTGTCGCTACGCACCGGGTTTGATGAATGGAGGTTTAAGGGATTTGTCTGGCCGCCTCTGTTTAATCTTCTGTATTCCAGGAGAGGTTCAGCTGAGGTTAGAGACACAAAACGACGGGGCCCCTGAAAACCGTGCTCAGGGGCCCCTGAAGACCGTGTGATGTTAAATGTGATGTTACTCCTGAGCCGGGGGTTTGTTAAACACCTTGGGAAATAGACGCATCCACAGGGGCCCAATCCTGCTCCTGAGGGCCCCCCTGAAACACCGGGCTGTGTCAAGCCCCCCCATACAACAAAGACCAAGAGGACATCCTGAAAAATGCATTAAACTCCCTTTATCTGCAGACCTAGAGCCGCCGTCGCTGTCAGTCATGTGATATTTTGGGTGACTTTCCTGGCTCTAACACCACACTGAGCTGATGCTTTACGGCGATGCTAATGAAGTCCTGCTTGTCCTTTGAACTCCTTTCCTCCGACACAAAACCTCATCCTCGCCCCCCCAGCCGGCGTGACTTTATATTGTAATCGTTTTCCCGGCTCACCCTGGCGCAATCACCAAGCGTTATAGCAATTTTTTTTTTTTTAATTGTTAAAATGGGTTTTAATTTAGTTTCCCGGCTCGGCAGTAATCATCAATTACCGGCAAATCACCGGAGGAACGGCTCCCGCGGCTGAGAATGATGGGATATAAACCCCCGCCCTTTTCTATTACCTCGGAGATCATTTAATCTCGTCTTCCGCCGATGATGGTTTGCTTGGCGGAGCCTCGGAGGGAGAGGATTGGGAGAGCGGGGATGGAAGCGCCGGGCCGGCAAACTCCTTCCCGCCACAACATACGAGGCAGAACACAATGCAGCTGTCATACCATAGCTGCCAAAAGTCATACATTTGGCAGGACGGTCCCGACGATTATTGCAGGTTTTTTTTTATTTGCCCGATATATACTGTAACGTCAGGTGGGTCACCCCCTTTAATATAAAATGTGATGCCTCTCCTTTAAGGAACGTACGGCAGAAGCCCGGGATTAGGGGAGGCTATGAATAGACGGAGGACACAGACTCGACAGATGGGAAGTCTGGGTAAACAGAGGAGGCCGTTTGTAAACAATTCCGAGGGAGCGAGTGCTTTTCCAACGGTATGGGGCAGAGGAGAGGGCAATTAACAATCCAGAGGCGTGAGAAGCAGAGGGACGGTGGATGCATGGATAAGTGGAACAGCCTCCCAGCAGAGGTGGTAGAGGGTAATACAGTGAGGGTATGAAACATGCATGGGATAGACATACGGCTCCTGAATCTAAGACGAGACCAACGACTGATTAAAGTTGAGCAGGAGAAACAGGCGACTAGACGGGGGCCGGATGGGGCCGATCTGGAACTATTATTACGTGGATAAGGTCCGCTGTCTGGTTTTATCGTTGCTTCTGTTTCTGTGAGGTTTAATGTCAGACGTCTGGGACGAGGCAGAAATCCCCGATACGGAGTCCCGAGCGCTCGGTGTAAAGAGATGATAAAGTTGTTTATAATCTGCGGAGCAGCGATAAAGAGTCACATGACTGATAATAGACAACCAGAGAACCCTGCCTGAAATAAACGAGACCCAAACCTAGAGACCGGCCTAACGCCCGCACGCCACAGGCCACAGGCCAGCACCAATAACTCTCTATCACACAGCACCAACCCCAACGTCATCAGGAGAACCAGAACCAGACACATGCTCACATCTAAGACTCTGGTCGGTGGGGTCAAGGCAGAGAAAGCAAATCTGATTGGACTAGGAAGTTGTCCATCATGGCAAGAGTAATCAGAAGTCAACAATCTGATTGGACCGAGAAACTGTCCATCATGGCAAGGTGCACTGGAATTCAGGAATCTAATTTGACTACTACTTCTCATTATCCTTACTTACCACTTACCTTGTTGCCGGAGTCCTGCGGTGGGAGCCCCGCTCTGCCGCGGTGCGCGCTTCACAGCTGAGCGCCAGAATATGACATCATATTCCAGCACTCAGCATGAAACGCTGGCACCGCAACAGAGTCACGGAGAGTGAGGGGCGCTAAACGCTAGGCACCCCTGCCCGGGACTTAAATTGAAACATCTGTTGTTTTTTTTTTACTTTATTTAACATGGAGGATATTAAATAAAGTTTTTTAAAAAAAAACCCAATGTTTTAAAGTCCCGGGCGGGCGCTCCTGCTGCTATGGCGCCCTGTGCGTCCGCCATGGCAGCCTCAGGACTGGCCTCATGAAATAACAACTTGTAATGCATTGATTGTGTTTCAGTATAAGGCGCAAAAGCAGGACCTGCTCCTCGCCCTGGGGTCACAGTACAGCCCGCAATCGCTCCTTAAGCCTTTTACAGTAACAATGCGACCCCCCCCCCCCGTCTTACCGCCGCTAACCTTTGGAAGTATGAGACGTAATCGCCAAGATCCGATTCTTCCATACAAACACGATTGGCAACTTTTAACACTTTTGTTTGCCAAATAGCTTAGAAAGGGGTTAATGGAGCCCCCCCCCCGCAAATTATAACATATTAATCGAATACATGTATTCATACCATAAATCTACATTATTCCGCACTCCTGTTTACCGTGTCTATAATATTAGTTATTAATAATAATTATTATTTTTAATATTCACAGCACTTCATTTTTCTTCCTGCGTAAACGTCCGTTTGTGATATGATGATGATATGTGATAGGATGAGCTCATTCTGGGTAAAGTATCATAGAGGTGTGAATGAATTACACGAGTGTCATCGACGTCCACGTTGCACCTCTGTGGCTTCTCTATGGTACTTTTCTGTAGGTCACGTAATGAGAGCGAGATCTCGGGTCCTCCGGGATAAGGCAGCTGGAAGACATTAATAAAGGTGCTAACGGAGTAACCCCAGGGGTTTATCTACCAAATGCCTCTACTGCCCCCTGGGACGAACGTCCTCAGCCCTAACTCACCCTTACTCGTCTTTTTGGGGCTTTCTGGGGTATAAAGGCTGAATTGGGTTTCACTGCCAGGGAATTTTTAATGGGGTGGTAAATGCCCCCTCTTAAAGACGTGAACACCACAAACTTTGTCCTTCAAGCGTCTGCCCGCCGCCGGCCGCTCAAATCCCAGGATGGCTGTAGGGCAAATATTATCCAAAAAAAAAAAAAAAAGAGGTCCTTAGTGAGACCCCAAAACAAGCTGTGGGCAACTCTTGGCGAGCAGACATGACCCGCGTTCCTCCAAGCCACCACGGCTGGTGCACGGGGCATGTCTTGGCTTGCCTGCCCCGAAGCACTTGTCACGCGCCTCTGCCGGTGAGCGCAGATCATTCACTCCGTTTCCACTTTCATTCTTGGTTTTGACTGATAAATCAAGCCGGTCGCGGAGGGAATGAAAGCTCCACGTCCAACCCTTTTACTTTCAGTTTGGCTCGGATCTCCTTCATGCAAAAGCATGAGATTTGTCTTTGAAAGTCAATGATGACCCCCCCCCCCCCCCCCCCAAAAAAAAATAATAGAGCCGGACCCGCCGCGAATGAAATACTCGTGATACACCGGTAACGGCGCATGCATTTATATTTAAAGGGCCAGCTACATGCTTGGGGAGCGAGCCTCCGAAATGTTCGTGTACGCCGGGACGATATGATGTCATACACCAGCCCGGAGTGCACCAATAGGACAATCTGCCCTGGTTTGGTAGCCGAGGGTCTGCTGCCCTCCCCGACGACAAGACCCGGCTCGGAGGATTTACTTTTATATCCTGCATAAGCAAGGGGTTAAAAAAATCCAGGAACAATTTTAATGCTTTTATTTTTCAGATTCCGGCAAATTCCAGATGAAGGAGCTGGAATTAAAAAGAAATGTATTCAACATAACATAATCCCAGATGTCAGGACTGCTTGAGCACGTTCTAAGCAGTTGGCAGCTATGGCGCGTATTACCACGCACACATTCGGCTTCCTATATATATAATATATATAATATACTGTGTATATGGCTGCGCGTTCTCGGGGCTGATGGGTAATGAGCGGTTCCCGGCAGTTCGGGGAGTCGGGTTTCAGGATGCCGCGGGTCCGATTAAAAATCAATGCGCAGAAATGGGCAGCTGATTCAATCAGAAATACACAGCGTGAGCCGCGCATGGACGTCGCGGGGAACGTACCACGTGCTTGGTGTCCTGGGGTCTGACGAGGATCCCTCCCAAGGTCTCGCTGCCCCACGCGTTTTAGATCCCGGACTTGCTGCCCCGCTACGTACGATCGCCATGTCAGATGAATGCTAACCATAGTGTCTACTGCCTGAATTCTTAACGGCGATGCTAATGAAGTCTGCTTCTCCATAGACTTTCATTAGTCAGGGAGTCTGGCTGGGTGATTAAGACTGAGGCATTCTATTGTTCCCCGCAGGCAGTATGATAAGGAGTCGGGGGGTTTAGTAGATCGGGGATCAGATAACAGAGCGAGAATCATACAAACGGCTGATATGCAGCTGCCTGAAAATCTTATTTTATGGGGGCAAAAAACTACAACTGGTTTTTAAAAAATCTGATACGAGGAATAAAAATGGTGGGAGAAAAAAATGTGAAATGTGGAAATAAAACGAAGAAACCTTTATTTCCGCCCCGTTCTTTCTTATTTGGTTATGCGTGGAAATCCGCAGTGCAGCAGCGAGTGGGAGACGGCGATGAGTGCGGACACCGACACAATAATTCATCCGCTCTCGTGACAGCTGCGGCGTGCCTGCGCGGAGACGCTCCGGGTCCACAGAGACGTGTTACACCCCGTTATACTCCGGAAACAAGAGAGTCACGGGGAGATCGGATGAAACTGTAGGCAGCCTCATCACTCCGTGCCAACGTCTAGGTCTCATCATCCTCATCATCCAAAGTGACCGCCTCGTCCTCGGAGCGTAAGGATCTGAGCGGCTGTGACGGGGGCCAAACTGTGACGGGGAGACCACCGGGTCAGAGCATCTGCCAAACTGTGGGGGTCCCGGTGTGCAGTGGTCATCAAAAGGGGTCCAAGGAAGGAAAAGTTGAGGAACCGGCGACAGGGTGATGGGGGTCCGAGGCTCATTGATGCATGTGGGGGGGGGGCCCATGGGGCCAAATCCAGCAGAGGAACGCAAAGTGCTGAAAGAGTTAATGCCGGTTCTGATAGAAGGGACTCAGAACATGCAGAGCGTTGCAGTTTGTAGCGTTTGGGGCCGCAGTGCGTTGCAGTTTCTAGCGTTTGGGGCCGCAGAGCGTCGCAGTTTCTAGCGTTTGGAGCCGCAGAGCGTCGCAGTTTGTAGCGTTTGGGGCCGCAGAGCAGTCCGGGAGCCCCCGCTGACCCCGTCCGCTGCCGGAACGCCTACAACCGGCCCGTGAGCGGAAGAGCCGGACCCCGGAGCGATGGAGGAAGGAGGGCTGATGAATCCCGTTTTGTTTTACATCATGTGGAGACCCGGGTGCGTCGCTGGTGAACACGCGGCACCGGGACCTGTCCATGGGGGCCGCACCTCGCAGCTTACAGGCGCCGGATACCGCAGCGCAGCTTCAGAGGTCTAGCAGAGTCCGTGTCTCGCCAGGGCAAACGGGGGCCGACGTGATATTAGGCGGGTGTTCTCAGATTTCCCATGAGAATTCACGCATTTCTGATCCAGAAAAAAGACATTTTTATGAAATGAACGCACAGCGCTATGGAATATGGCGGTGATATAAACATTCATAAACAATTAACCACATGGAGCATTTCTAAACCAGGGGTCCCCCTGTCCTTGTCCCCTCCACTAATGATGTCAGAGGTTAAAGGTCATGCTCGGGAAAACAATACTTTTCGGGGGGGGGGACCTTGGAGAAGCTTATTAGCCTCTTCAATGTTGTTTTTCAAAGGATTTTGCCCCCCAGTGAGTGTGAGTGTGAGTATACGTACGGGTCATCAGAGGGGGGGGGGTACAATCTGTCCTTAAGATCCTGGGTCTGCTCAGTGGGGTGTTTAGTGAGACATTGTTAGCCTTGGAAAGAAAAAAAGCAAGTTTTGGTAAAATTTATTGGCTAACTGAATTGTATTACGGTAGATTGCAAGCTTTTGGGACAAGTTAGGTTGCATATTGAAAAAAGGGTATATTTCACTTTGATTGGTTCTAGGATGGTTTAAAGGGAGCAGCGAATGAAGAATGGGTAGTTAAGCAAAGTATTTATTAATTCAGTTCGATTCCTGACCCTGCGGAGAAGCTGCAGCTTCACAGCTGAAGCTGAACACCTCTTCCATGGCACACTACTTAAATTAAAATTATTATTGTGCTATTTAGGTTTTTTTATTACTTTGGAGATATTTGTTGTTAAATCGAGGGGCTGATTTCCATCGACGGAGCCGAGAACCGATGTGGCAGAAAGTGGCAAACGTATTTCATTCTGTTCCCCAAAGTCCTCGCCATTCAAAAGCTGCCATCAGACCGAGCGGATCATAAAGGGGGACTTCAGCTAAAAATTCCAATTAAATGAATTTGCCTAAAAGTTTAATTTTTTCAGGAGATATTTAACTTTAACGTAAGGGACTCATCCCCCCCCCGGAACGTTCTTGGCAGATAAACCCAGAGCTCTCCCCCTCCTGCTGTCGGGGAGGGCAGAGTCGTTATTGGGGAGGATGGGCAGGCTGCGCATGTGGGCACTACGGGTACTCGGGGGGGCGCAGAGCATTTCTGCCCCTCCTCCGCCAGAAGCCCAGTGAGAGGCTCAGATATCCCCCCCCCCCCGCTGGCCAGAGGATCGGTGGATCTCCCCCTCCCAAAAAGAGATGCTACACTTGATCACTGCATACTTTCCAACAGTCCCGGTTTTCATGGGACAGTCCTGATTCTGTCTCTTGCCACACAGACACACTAACACAGTATATTGCACACAAAGCCCATTGAATTCAACAGGAGCGCTACTGAGCATGTGCAGGAAGTGTACTGGCGAACGCTTCCTGTTTGCAGCAGAGGAGACTGGGGGCGGAGTTAAACGAGACGGAAGATGAATTATCTAACTCTGATAACTGAAGAATGCCTGCCCCGATTTGCAGGCCGTAAAATGCGTTGGAGTCCAACAGAGAGCAACATTTTGAGGACCGGACTATTCCTTAAAGAGAGCGAGCGAGCGAGCGCTCCTCGGAGTGCGGCTCTGTTTTTATCTAGAAGTTTGCGATATTGTGTCATCATAGAACACAAGTAACACGCGAAGGATACAGAGGTCGCGCAGAACTGCAACTTTCTTAAAGTCTGTTTTCCAAAGATAAAAAACACAAAAAATGTTTGACTAAAGGGGACAACGAAGGTCATGCATAGCGACGCGGAATTATGTCAACAATCCGCACGCAACGCGTAACCCTTTGTGGCCAGCCCCGTAGAATACGAAACACGGTTCTCTCCCTCGCTGGTGTGACCTCCACCACCTCTGCCGGTGGGCTGCTCCACTCATCCACTGGCTTTTAAACAGTTAAAGGCCAGGAAATTGCTTGATAATGAGAGAATAATGGCTCGTACCGGCTAGATTATTTTTTGATGAAAAGGTTACATAGCTGAGCCGCCCGGTCCTATCGGCTCTCGAAATAATGTCCCTGTAATTGCGTCTTAATAACGAGGCGCCAGTCACCTAAGACGGGGCAACAAGCGCTCTTTTCTTTCCTCCCGGGCGTACCCGCCGCCTCGATTTCCATAGTTAAGGCTGGCGGGCCGTATTCTGGCCCCGGGGATTAAATCGTGGTGAGAGAAGGCTTTGGACCAGGCCTCGCTCCATGCTGCGGGTGAAAATGCCCTGCGCGATCGGAGCGCGTTTAACCCCGTGTTAGCCCTGGGATCCTTACCTTCTTCAGGTCCATTCAGGGATAATAGCAGAAAGGTCTAGCGTGCGGGAGCGATTGTTTTATACCTGCCAACTGTCCTGGATTTCAGGGCGTGGTCTCATTTTGCGTAGATCAGTAGGTAAGAATCATTTGGCCCTCCTGGCCCGTCCACTTCAGATATTGCGAGAAGCTATAATGACGCTAATAACAGTCCGCGGTCTCTGTATCGATTTCGCCTTCCTGATTGGTGCCGCCATGTCTGCTCCGCGCGCATCCATTCCTGGAATATACCCTGCCCTGCCCCGTTAACAGCTTAAATCATACCCAGCAAACATTCTGAGCGCCGAGGAGAGAGGGGCAACAGGGGAGGAGAGAGGGGCAACAGGAGAGGAGAGAGGGGCATCAGGGGAGGTGAGAGGGGCATCAGGGGAGGGAAAGAGGGGTATTACGATAAGATAATATTTATATTTAAAAATATATATAAGTTGAAGAAAAGGGTTAATGACGTAGCGGCGTCATTCCCAGGATAAGATTCTTTAAGGTAATCCCTAAAATAAAGAAAAATAAAATACAAATAAAAAAATAAAAAATTCATTAAAATAAATTAAAAGTAAATAAAAAGAATAGGTTTTTTAAACATTTTTTACTTTTTTCTTCCTTGGTTGTGTAAGAAATCCTCGCAGGAATTAAAGTGGAAAGAAGTCGTCTCCGAGCTCGGCCCGGACTTCCAAACGAGAGCAAATCCGGTAATGTTTGCCGTTGCCGTAAACGTTGTTTTTTTGTGGTTGCGGCAGGAATAGCGTGTAGCGGGGGATTAGGGCTCTTTGTCTCGTAGGTGCTTACATGCTAAAGACGTGACCTTTTCACGCGTTATCAGGCGATGCTTATCTGTGACCGGGGTAAACACGGACGGGACCCGATCTGAAGGTTAAAAAAATATTTTGTTTTTTTTTCTTCTAGAAGTGTAGATTCCGGCGATTAGGCGCTAATATTGTCACACGTTCTACAATAAGGTCCCCCAAGGTAAAGTCTTGATTATCCTGTCCGGGCCCTGGCCCCCACACCTCTGTTTCTGCCCTCTGGCTTTAAACAATCCGACTCCTTACCATACTGCCTGTGGTATATAATAGAATGGCTCAGTCTTAATCACCCAGTCAGACTCTCTGACTAATGAAAGTCTGTGGAGGAACGGATAGCATTCAGTTTTTCAGCAGTTTGAGCTCCAGTCGCTCGTCTGGCCCCACGGGCCGCCCTCCCCCCCATGTGCATCAATGAGCCTCGGCCCCCCCATATTGATAAATACCGACCCCTGCAGACTGGGAACCCCCTCATATATCCGACCCGCTGACAGGCGCCATGGCAACAAGATTATCCGTGTTATTCCCTTCACCTGTAATGTTATGGCTGGAGCTATTTTCTGCTCCGCTTCAGCGAGACAGTTTGCAGGTATGACAGTAAACCTCAGATGGGCCGGCTGGGTTTCAGAACCTAAGTCCGTAGCTTTATAAAAAGAGAGAGCGAGAGAGGAGAAAGAGAGAGAGAGCGAGCGTCGGCAAGGATTCCAGACCAATAAACCGAAAAAGAAACAGAGCGCTGACTCCTGTTTGATGTAACGCCGGGTACAGAACACAAACAGAACAAGAACATTTCACGTGGCCAGAGACAGCGCCGTATAAACAGGCCCTGCTTAACATCAGGAGCCCTCGAGGTCTCTTCTCTGCAAAACACGCACACTCCATCTCTCCATGCAAGTCTTTTCATTTACTGAGTGGTAGATACATGGAAGAGCCTCCCAGCAAAGGTGGTAGAGGGTAATACAGTGAGGGGATTTAAACATGCATGGGATAGACATCCGGCTCCTGAATCTAAGACGAGACCAACGACTGATTAAGGTTTGAGTCTTTACAGCAGGAGAAACGGGCGAGTAGACGGGGGCCGGATGGGGGCCGATCGGCCGGCAGAGTCTATGATGATATCTTACTAAGAAATGAAGTTAAGAAGGCTTTGTGTCCAGGGCTGCTTTCAGGTGTTTTGGGGCCGACTGCAAACCTAAAGACAGGAACCCCGCGTCCTCCCCCACCCCACCAGAGCCTAGAGATACTCCAAAGCTGGACAGTTTTGCCCCAATCTCAGGGTAAAGGGGTAAATTCTCCCCGCTGAAAGGAGTCTCCGCTGACTGCTCATATATAAGACTCCCAGTTGGTGCTTTTGCTCCCAGTATGTTATGGTTCATTTCCCTGCTTGAATACAGGTAACTCAATAAACGGCGTCTTGAAATGACAAGTCAAGGTTTCCATGACGACCAGTATCAGAGCCATTTGAGTACAAATTTTGTCAAATCCTACACTACAGGCTATTAAAGGGTAATAAGTCTCTGGGGCAAATTCCAAGAAGTTCTCTGCGCCCCCGACGCAGGGATCCTTTTATTTTATTATTATTATATTATTGTTATTATTTATTTTATTATTTATTTATTATTATTTATTATATTATTTATTTTATTATTATTTATTATTATTTATTGTTATTATTTATTTTATTATTATCTGTTTGAACTGTCTGTTCAAAATTAGGTACGAAGCAGGCGCTGGGCGCGAAATATCCACAAAAGGGCAAAATAATTTTTACTAAAAGGATTTTCAATCCAGATAAATGCAGAAATCATTCTGAAAAGTAATAAATTTCCAAAAATCTAAATAAGTTCCTCACGTCTCGTAATATTTGAATTCTATTGGTTTTATCGGCTGGGTTTGTGCGTCGGCTGGAAATCCCCGCCGCGCGGCCGTCACGGAGGACTCATTAAATCCAGAGGACTCCGTCCATATTAATGGGGTCCGGATAATGTGTCTCTCTGGCGCGAGTGAACCTGGGTGCTGCACTTAGCAGCCGCGCTCCCACCCGCTCAGGGGTGCTTTCACATTCATAGCTGCCAACTGTCCCGTGAACATCCCGGCAACTGTTGTCGGCTGTGTCGGCCGTCCTGGAAACGTCCTCTCTAGGACATCACACCGCTACCCGCATAAACATGGGGTGACTCTGCAGCCAATCAGCCGCGAGAATCGACGGACCACAGAGGAGGAGAGGGGAGCTGCAGCTTCTACTTTAGGTAAGTACTTTAAATTGGACTGTCCCTTTAGGCAACGAATTTTGCTCATCTTTAAAGCTATCAGGGGGGATGGGAAGATACTCGGGATCTTAACCCCCCCTCCTAGCCCTGTCTGTATCGGGGCGCCTGTGTCGGGGGGGGGTCACCTGCGATGGAGGTCTGCGGTGCAACACAAGACCTCTGTTGATTTTACAGCTCCCCGTGCCATTCAGGGGAGATCACTCAAATCAGGACTGCCCTGCAAAAATCGGGACTTTTGGGTGGTATGGTGTCTGGAGCCAACCCTGCTATATGGCAGGTGGAATCCCTGCTTGAATAAAGGTGAATTTACTCGCTCGAGGTGTAGCAGGCACGGACTCTGATTCCCACCACCCTCAGGCAGCGGAATTTTGTTTTTCCCCTCTGTAAAGCTGGAATTAAGAAAAAAAATATCAAATTTTTAACTTTAAATTTTTAATCCAAATTTTAAATCAAATTAGGATTACGGTAATTTCTTAATTTTGTGGCTGTTTTTTTTCTAAATAACTAAAAAAAAATATTTTAAAAAAAATGTAAAAGGAATAAAATATATATTTTTAAAAGCGTACTCATTTTCTTAGTGTGATTTACTATCGGATATTAACCCTTCCCGCGCCTGTTGCAGCGAATAATTGTGATATTTAATTTGCGGGGTGTTTTTTTGTTGCTTTTCACGGCTTTTCGTTAGTTCTGTAGGACGGAGATGAACTGTCGGCTGTTCATATAAATCGTCGCCGGGCCAGAGATCAAGCGGAGTCCGTCTTAAATCTGACAGGGAGAGGACTCCCAGGGTCAGAGGTTTTTTTTAATCTGAACTGAATTTACAATGCGTGAGACACTTGGCACCAGGTCTGGTAACCGCGGCGACCACACACATTGTTTTCACAAATATGTATTTTATTCCCCCCCCCCCATTATTATAGATTTATATAGCGCCATCATATAGGGTAGCAGAGTAAGCGGTTAAATTAAAGGGACGCTCCAGCCATCCTGCGCACCCTCGGAGGGGGGGGAGGGCAGCTTCAGGTTAGGGTTACTCACGGGGTACTTTAATGTGCTTTACTCTATAGGGGGGGGTATGAGGGGCATTAAACTGTCCCTTTAATCATTAGGCTTTTTGTTTGGTCAGGAAGATTAGGCTGCGATCTTCCTGCCCTCCTCACCGGTTGCCTCTGCAAGTTATCTACTACTTATGTCCTGTCTACTCGTTGTACATCGCTACAGAATATGATGGCGCTATATACAATAATCCACACGGGGACTGCGGCTTTGACAACACGGCTATCACACGCATCACGCGCATGCATGGCTGGGGTGTCTTTAACTCGCTGGGGGGGGCATGTTTACAGGGCCCAATCTTCTTCTTTTGGGGTCACACTCTTTAAAAGGTTATGTAGCCCCATTTTTTTAATGTCCGGGGGTCTCGTGCTTCTCAGTTGATGTCCGGGGGTCTCGTGCTTCTCAGTCGATGGGTTGTAAAGCGTTAGAGGCCACCGAGGGGAACAAAATCGTACCCCTGGTGCCAAATGCCCCGGGGGACACTATGACAACCCTTGGGTTTCGTGATACGTGCCGGCCAGGGGGGGCGTCATTCTGCGCAGTATGCATTCTCGGGGGTCCCAGACTTTCATTTATAAAAGCCATTTTTTTATACACATTATCGGGGCTTTTAGGGCTGTAGAACCCTGCAATCCCCTCATACCCAGCAAACATTCTGACCTCCTAGAAAAGAGGGGCATCAGGGGTTTGGGGGGCTCATGGAGGGACTGTCTCCCTTACAGTAAGGGTGATTGGGAGTTGTGCTCAGCCGCCATGTGCAGAGGGTCTGTCCCTTTAAAAGGCGGGCCGGGGCTCTGCATGCACTGGCAGCAAGAACTTGCAGTGCGAGTTTGATTTTTACCCACAATGCACCTGGAGAGAAAAAAGTCCCAGTCAGTGAGCGAGGCGGAGGGAGCGCACCCAGCGCAGGCTCAATGACACAGCGGGCAGCCTGCAGCAGCGAGCCCCGAGCCCCGGCCGGACCCTGACGCACAGTCCGAGGAGCCGGGCCCCGCACCAGGAGCACTCGCCTGCAGCTGACGGGCGGATGGAGAGGGCCACGGGGGGCGCACGGCCTGGCAAAGCCACAGAGCTGCAGCAGAGCCAGGTACCCCGGGACGGGGGGGGTAACGGGGGTTGTTGCTGTGTATGAGATGCCCTATAGAGGGTCACGTGGGAGGTGACAGGAGACATGCATGCACAAGCAGGGTATTTGCCCCACACTGTCAGCTCCAGGATCAATAGTGGGGGGTGAAGAAGCAATTGCCCCCTCTAGTGGCTTTAAGGGCGGCCAGGGGGTTAGTTTGGTCCCTTTGGTTAACTCGTTGCGTGCCAGACGTGTGGCAGTGCTGTGGAAATATGCTTTTTGCTTCCAGAAGGTGTTAACCCTTTTATGGTTTTGTAAATAAACACAACCCTCCCACTGGCCATAGAGGGGGGGGTGGTAAGAGATGCCCTCCCTGGCAGTGAAGGGGTTTGGTTGGTGATGAGATGCCCACCCTGGCGGTGAAGGGGGTTAGTCGATGAGGTGCCCTCCCTTGCGGTGGAAGGGGTTAGTTGGTGAGGTGCCCTCCCTGGTGGTGAAGGGGTTTATTTATGATTAGGTGCCCTCCCTGGCGGTGAAGGGGTGAAGGGGTTTATTTATGATTAGGTGCCCTCCCTGGCTGTGAAGGGGGGCTTTCATTTATGATTATAGGATGCTTCCTCACCATGGCGGTGAAGGGGTTTATTTATGAATTAGGTGCCCTCCCTGGCTGTGAATGGCGGTTTATATTGATTAGGTGCCCTCCCTGGCCTTGTGAAGGGGTTTATTTATGATTAGGTGCCCTCCCTGGCTGTGAAGGGGTTTATTTATGATTAGGTGCCCTCCCTGGCTGTGAAGGGGTTAGTCCATGAGGTGCCCGCCGCCAGGCGTCTTTTAATAGGGTGACTGTGTGTGGAGAGCAGGGGTTGTAAAGTTCTCCAACCTCCACAAAGGGTTAACGCGCCATAAGGCCAGGCTCACGCTGCTGGTTAATCCTCCTCATGCTTGGAGGAGTGTGACTCTGCTTTTAACCCCCTTGATGCCAGAGAGACCGGTTACAAGGGCATTGGCAGCATAAGTAGGCCGGTCCTCCCTCCGGGGCGAAGATTTAACCCCTTTCTCGTCAGAAGCGCGTGGGATGCCAGGGGTTAATGTCTCGGAGGGGGTCTGTCCAGCCGTCTGATTTGAGGGTCTCTGTCCTGGGCAGGCAGGGGTGGATTATTTTATGTTTTTTCACCCCTGGTCCCCGCGGGGCTGGCAGCTGGCGCTGTGCGCTGTATGATACTGTAAGTAACCCCTTCGGTGCCAGGCAAAGTGTGTTTGTGGTTTGGTAACAGAAGCGGCATTGCGTGTGTATTAACCCCGTCATTGCCTCTACTAACGTGACAATGTTTGTGTAAATCCACCGAGCACTTTATGTATTTTTACTGTATTTTAACCCCCCCCCCGCTCCGTTGTCGTCGGTTACACACATCCCGTCCCGTCCGATCTAAACAATGCCTTGTTGTCTGTTTTGCGTTTACCCCTGGATTATAAATAAATATGGCTGCCTTAAAAAAACAAACAAACAAAAAAACCCATCCCACCCATCCCTATATGTGACTGCAGGACTCGGCGGTCTCCGCCACTTGTCAGGAATACATATTTTCTGTTGTTTTGTTGCGGGGGGGGGGGGGTGCATTGGTTGGTGAATCTGGCTCCGGCCGTGAAAGTTTCGTCCTGTCATTGTTACGCCACTTAGTCGCTGTCACCCAATTCAATAAGGAGCTTGAAGTGGCCTCTGTTAACCCTTTGATGCGAGTCGGACGCTGCTGTGTGTTTTGTTTGTTTTTTTTTTTGTATTGTTTTATGCAGAATTTGCTTCTGTGATTGGCTGCTGTATATGGATTTTAATTTTTAACATAAAGTTTTGCATTAAACGATTCGGGGAGGAATAATTTATATAATTGATTGAAATCCGCCCTGGCCGGCTGAGAGGATATCACTTGTGCTGTTAGACTGTAAGCTCCGCGGGCCGGGGACCTCCTCTGCTGATGTAATCGTACCTATTGTACCCCTGCGTCATTTTATACATACATACATACATACATACATGTTATTGATCTTTAACCCTTGAAGTGCCACATGAGCAGCGTCTTGACACTAGAAGGACGGGAAACCATGCCTTGTTGTCCAGACCCTGCAGATAGACCTGGCTTCAGTAGCTTGCCTCTCTGCTGGGCGGCTGCTCCCTGCACCTAGTTCTTTTATTTTTAGTAATAATATTCCTTCCTCCATCAAAGGCTTAACCCTTTTTATGCCGGGGGCCAGAGTGATGTGTGTGTGTATACTACCTTCTTCTCTCCTGGTGAAGCAAACTATGGTGCATAATAGAGGCGTAGATGTAAGCGAGTTTACTGAGAGGGTGGTAGATAAGTGGAACAGCCTCCCAGGAGAAGTGGTAGAGGGTAATACAGTGAGGGGATTAAACTTGTTGGGATGGACATCCGGCTCCTGAATCTAAGACGAGACCAACGACTGATTAAGGTTTGAGTCTTTACAGCGGGAGGGACGTGCGACTAGACGGGGTTAAAGTGGTTCTGTGGTTTTAGCTTTCAGTCGTGCGATTGCCCCGGCACCCCGGGATGTGCTCCAGGTTTGGGGCCGTGGCAGGCTGAGCATCGTAGGAGTTGTAGTTCGCAGCAGGTGAGGCAGACGCGCTCTGTGATTGGCTGCTGACGTTGACGCATTCTGATACCTGCAGCCAGCGACGCTCCTAATCTCTTAATCCGGCTCCGCTGTTTTAACCCCAACGAATCTGTACGTAGCTGCTGTGTACTACAAATCACATCACGCTCAGGCACAATAATACTGCTTCATAGAAAATACCCAGCCAGCTTGTGCTATTTAAGCGCTTGCTGACTACACTTCCCAGCATGCGCAGCCCAGGTGCCGTACACATTAATTTATACACGCTGCTGCCCCTTTAAAGCATTATATATAATAGTTATATGATATATATAATAATCTCGTGCCGCTGGGCCTGCGCGGGGCCGTGTAAACGCGATCCGGTTGTTACGCGGAGGGCTTGCGTGCTGTAATGGAAAGCCTGTGTTTCCGGAACCAACCGAAACCTTTTTATACTTCATAAAATAAACGAGATTTGGAATATTCCGCTTCCATTGGCGTGTTAATTGCGTGTGCGCACCAGTCCATGTTTCCTTAGTGGCACCGATCCCTAAATGAGACTTTTTTCTTAGTTAACGCTGTTGGTGAGTTACTGTCCAGCTGCTCGGGACGTATCATTCTCATGACCCTCAGCCGCAGCTCCTTCATATATCCTTCTCCTTCCATAAATAAGTTGTAGCGAAGGGTTTTTTTTTTTTAATCGTGGCCTTAGCACCATAGCAACTGGTGCAGCGAGCAGGAATATTCCACTGGTTGCTATGGTGATAAGACAGCTTTTAATAAAGCACGGCCGCTGTCTCTGTGGCTGCAGACTTTTTCCGTCCTTCTGTCTGCCGACGCGTCGAACGCGTTACGCGGCCGAGCGCTTTAATTATAGTTGCCGGGGCGACGTTTGCCGTTGGTTACGCTGCCTGCCGTCCCTCCGGTAATGACCGATCCGCCACTCGGGGTGTGGGAATCGTTTGTGGGGGGGTCTATAACCCCGAATGCCCTGCACCCCACTATCATACTCGGGCTCTGTAACTCTCATAACTCTCAGCCATTATTTCACGACGCGCCTACTTTATATAAGGAGAGCTTCTTTTGGTGTCGCTGCCGCTCAATGTATATATACCATAAAGGAGCTGGGTACACCTGCCACCTGTCCTGGATTTACTTGAACAGTCCCTACAGTCCTATCTTCCGACGTAATCTCTTTCTGCTCCTGCGTATGTACGTGTATATCATACATACGTGTGTTACGTGTACGTTACGTGGGAGCCGTGCAGCTGTGCGCTGGAACACGTTGCACTTTATCTATTGACCTTTGCACAGATGCCGCTTCATGCCGCGTGTTTCCTGCGCCCTAAATGTTCGCTTGGCCCCCCAAACTTGACCAATCTTTCAGGATCTTGCGGCTTCTCACCCTTCTGCGCTTAAATAATAATAAAAAAAAATACTAATAATAATTAATAATAATAATAATAATAATCCTGTTTATAAGTAACCTGCCTGGGGCATTTTTTTTTTTTTTTTTTTTTTTTTTGCAGATTCTGACTTTATTGTTGATTTTATTTTTTTACTTTGTATTATAAAAGCCGACGGCGGCCCCCTGCCCGCCACGCGGGGATACCCCTCGGATATTTTCTTGTATTTGTTTATTTTTCGCGTTGCGATCGTGTTAACACGACCCGGTTTATTTATCTTTCACCCCCCCGCGGGTAACGTTCTGCTGCCTGAAACCCGCGAGCCTCATTTACCAGCCATTATTTTGTTCATTTTATTTTTAATAATTCCAATTTTTACATTTTTTATTTTTTTTTTTTATAAAAGTCATGTTTTTTAGCCTCTGTGATATTGGAATCAGGGGGACAAATAAGATATAAACAAGAAAAACTGACCTCGTTTATTTATAAAACTAGTCGGGATATTTAATTTATTTTCTTTTTAAAGTTTAGGGGTTTTTTTCTTCTTCTTTAATTTTACCTTCAGGAATTGTACTGATATTTACTTTTCTTCCCCCAAATCGTGTAATCGCTTTAGGAATCAATAATAAACTTTTTACATTCACAAATTTTCAGTAAACTATTTAAAGGGCTGGTACAGCAAAGAGGCCGTATAGATGCATAAATTAAATATATATATATATTTTCCACCAATTTTTAATAAAATTTTATTTATTGAGGAGATTCTGCTATATACAACAATATATTAAAAATATAATATAATATAAAACCCCATCAACATGCGGTACAGAAGCAGTAGAAGCCCCTGTTTTTGGGAGCTTACAATACATTAGGAGGGGGAATAAAAATGTTCCTCTCTTCTGTATCACTCGGTCAAACTAAAAACATGACATTTAAAAAAAAAAAAAAAAAAAAATTGGAATTATTAAAAATAAAATGAGGCTCGCGGGTTTCAGGCAGCAGAACGTTACCCGCGGGGGGTGAAAGATAAATAAACGGGGTCTTGTTAACACGATCGTAACGCGAAAAATAAACAAATACAAGAAAATATCCGAGGGGGATCCCCGCGTGGCGGGCAGGGGGGCCGCCGGCGGCGGCGTTTATAATTTCTGTCGCGTGGTTAGCGGCTCCCGGATGAAGACGTCGCGGATTCTCTCCAGAAAGAGCCATTCCGGCGGCTGGACCGTTCCCTTTGTTTCCATGGTGATTGCTGCACATTGATAACTTCGTACCAGATAGACGCAGCAAATCCCAGCACTCTCAGCACGGTTCTGTCTTTGGCCATGTGGATGATTCCGAGCGCCGGTGATTTTTTTCGGTTAAAACCAGCATTGGAGCAGATTTGCGTGTAAAATGCTGTTAGTATGTTGTCACGTGTCCCAGAAGCGTGTGCGTGTACCCCATGCCATGTAACATTTGTAATTGGCCAAAGTGGGATGTGTTGCTTTGGCATTAGGGTTAGAGGTGTGCGTGGGGGGGCACAATGGCCCCGCCTCTGATTCCCCCGACCGCGCATGATCACCACTTCCCGCTAGGCCGTCTGCCAAAAGTATCGGGACAGTTGGGTGGTATAAGGGCCCATCGGCTGCACTGCGCCTTTAAGGAGGGCTGTTATTAGGGGTGACCCCCCAGCTGTCGCAGAAAGCTTCGTTCCGGCTTCCCTTTGTGTCGTGTAAAACATTCATTCACAACGTGGCGCGGCTTCTCGTTACTCGCCGTGTTCATGCTGGGAAATATCGGGTCCCTGCGCTGCTATGAAGTCCGTTCCTCCATAGACTTTCATTAGTCAGGGAGTCCGGCTGGGTGATTGAGACTGAGCCGTTCTATTGTTCCCCACAGGCAGTATGATAAGGAGTCGGGGTGTTTAGTAAATCGAGATAACAGAGCGAGATCTCAAATAATACAAATAAGCAGCTGCCAGGAAACGTTTCATTATGGGGCACAAAATACAATTTAAAAATATATATTTTTGTGTATATATATATATATATTGTATTTTTTTAAATAAGCGAGAGCCCAGGCAGTACTTTAGTCACCCCCAGCACATTTCGGCTCATCGTATGACTGCCACACACGCCGTGGTGTTGCTGTGAGCGGCCTGGAGGGCCATAGAGAGATACGGAGGACCTTTTCTATCACAAAGTGCCGCGTCCGGCCCTCTTAGCTCCGTAGCGGAGGATTTTCCTGCAGGGCCGGCGTCTGGACTCTCGCTGTGGATCCTGGATATGAAGATTGCGGAAAACAGGCTGCAGATTATTGGGGTAACTAGAAAGAAATAGGCTTTAACCCTTCCATTTCCACGGTTGCCCCTAGTTACTTTCTCATTCCCTAAATACAGGGACCGGGGGGGCTCACTAGTATTTTTAAATCAAAATGATCTTTCCATGTGTAACGTGTGCACATTGTCCTCCGTGTCACCTTCCGCAAACTGCATGTTTTTTGCCCCTGTCTGTCTTGCCAGATACCCCCCACCCCCACGCAGAATTACCCCTTTCTTAATCCAAAGCAGTTGGGCCCAGCATTAACCCCATGCTTGCAGGGGTAGGTAAGTGGAACAGCCTTCCAGCAGAGGTGGTAGAGGGTAATACAGTGAGGGTATTAAACATGCGCGGGATAGACATACGGTTAATTTGAATTATACAGGATACAGAAAGTCATGTGATCCATAATAATCAGATCTACCTTCAAAAATTCCCCTGGTGGGGGGTATCGCTCAAAACAGACCTTTCACCAAAAAATAAACGTAAGCGGTGTATACGGTAACCTTTAACCCTTTGTTTGGTGGAGTTTCAAATGTCCGTAGTTTATTTAAATCGGTGGGTTTTTTGTATTCATTATTTTGGGCCCTCGCCTCCTGATTCCCGTTATCCAATGAGCAGCCGATATGAGAATTTATTCTTTATTAAACACTATATATAAGTGACCGGTCTGCTTCGATCGATTGCCTTGGCAACCATTAAGCTAATAAATGTAATAATAAAGTTATTGTTTAGTTCACGGCACGTCGGGCCGGCGTATCGCAGCCGCTGCGGTCTTCGGGACGCGTCGGGGTGATGTGAGGGGTTTACTTGTTCCGGGGGGGGGTAGTCCTGATGGTTTTCTAACCCCAAATTATGGCTGATTCGCTAAATAACATGAACCCCGTGTTGTGGACTGAGGCTCCCGTTATACGGTGTCGGGGCAAAAATCCGTTAGCGACAGGGTTTGTAGCCAGCTAGTTCTCGCACAATTCCCATCACCCTCAGCACCGCTTGATATAAAGGCAGTGGTGGCCGAATTTAGTCCGTCGGCAGCGGTGGTGGTGAATTGTAACACCTGTTAGAAGACATGGCCCTTCCTATCTGCTTATTGGACTTGTAAAGTGCTGATGCATGGCTGAGTTTTTGCCTCCCTGCTGGGGGGGGCAACTCCCAGAACTCAGATTAACTAATATATTAGCCTTTGTCGTTGAATTATGTCGCTGCTGTCCCGGGGGTCCGATGGAGGAGGGACAGGACCGCCGTGACCCAGAAAGGGCCGCATCGCGTGGGATGACAGCGTTCCTGCATCCCACCATCATTATCCTTCGCTTTTAAAATCAATCTCTAATCAGCCAGAGAGGCGGCGGTGGCCTTGCGGGACCCTCTGATCTTTTAAGGAAAGTGGCAAAATCAGGCAATTTACCAAATATCCACTGCTTTACAATCATCGTTTTTGTTGCCCGGCGCCTCGCGCTTCCCTTCGCCCCGCGTTCTACTTTGAAAGGGTTTTTCGAGCTGTTACGTTGGTTTTTTTTATTGCGGTTTTTAGAATAAAATCCCAAATAATATAATAATGTCCAAAATGCAGATTATTTATTATTAAAAATGTGAAGGAGCTGCAAAAAATGCAGGGACTTATTTTTTATGTAACTTTTTGCTCCATATTTCTGCAGATTCAGATTGTCGCCTTCATCCGCCTTCATCCAACAGCATCAGAGGTTTGGGGGGGGGGGGTTGTGACATCATAGTATAAGGGACATTTATACATAATTCACTTATTTATAAGTGTTGCGATGGGTATGAATTGGTTAAAGAAAGAGGGGGGGGGAAAAACACCTGGCTATAAAAATAAAATATTAGCAAAAAATATAACTTGTGTTAAAAAAAAAGAAAAAAGACAAAAAAGAAAATATAAAAAATATATACTTTTTTTTTTTTTTTTTTTTTTCTTGGCAGGATGAAGTTTAGAGCGTTTGTGGTTTAGACGACGCTCTGATTGAGGCGCTTGATGCGGCCGTCTCATTGTGTCGCTCCCACTCGATTAGATAAACCCCGAGAAGGCCGCGCGCGCTGTGGGGGGGGGGTATAATATGATATAAGAACGCGGCTGTAAAGGTCTATTATATAATAGCCGGCGTAGAAGCCTCGCAGTATTCCCGCTGAGCGTACAGAGCGTGTCCTTGGCCACGGAGCGCGTCTCTCGGCTGCTGTATTGTTCGCGCTCTTCTGGCCGCCGGCGGCTCGGGTTATATATAGGATGCGGCAAACGCTTATTCCATTGTTAGATTTATATTTAATGTCTCTTTTATCTGTAAATACAGAAGAAAAAAACCCACTTTTCATTCCTGCTCCTGCCGTGAAAAGGGTTTTTTTTGTGTTGATATTGAATGCGTGTGAGCGGCGCCAGTAAGTTACACGGAGTGAGAGGGTCGATAACCGATTCGCTAGCTGCGGCTGCACTCGTCTGCGCTCACTAGCCCGTTGTATAGATCAAATTCCATACCGTACCATTAACGACTGAGGAAACAATAGAACGGCTCGGTTCTTATCACCCAGCTGGACTCTCTCGCTAATAAGTCTATGGAGGGACGGACTTCATCAGCATCGCCATAAAGCAATTCTTGTCACGGATAAGCTGCTTCCCTCGTGGCACGTGGGGGGTTAAAGGGGCAAATGGGTTCGGACGGAGCGTATGATCGATGAAGCGCTTAATTTTTAACCCTTGCTGTAGTTTTGGGACCGTCGCCAGAATGCGTGACTCTCTCCGTGATGCCGAGCGAGCCGCGGTGCGCATGTTACCGTATTACATAATAAATGAGCATGTTACCGCGCATGTTACCGCGGATATTACCAAATCGCTCGCCTAAAATAAAAACGCTTTCGAAATGCTTTTCAAAAGGGGAAGGAAACGCCTTCTCTCCAGGAATTCTGCGGATTTGGCAGTTTTTCAATATTATGCAGGGAAAAAAAACGCCAAACGTCCATTTTTCTATGAGAAATAAAATTCTTC
>VKOC01024791.1:0-16022 GCA_009364415.1 Spea multiplicata | reverse complement strand
TTGAAAGCGCAAGTTGCCTCAGCGGCGCGCTAATTGTCCATTGCTGGACATTAGTTATATAATAAGGGTCACTAAAAGGTCAGGATAGTTAAGGCATAAAGTTTTGGTGGGCTAGGCTAGCTAAATCTAATTCTAGGTTACTGGGCAGGCAGTTTATTTAGCGCAGCTGATTGGTTAATCAGCTGTGCTGCAGCACGAGGTTTGAGTGGGCATTCTGTGCGGCGGGAAAAATAAGCACAGCTGATTGGTGGAGTCAGCTGTGCTCACAGCGTGAGGTAACTGTAAAATAAATAAATAGCTGCGCGCAGGGAGATTAAATTCACCTCAAGAAAAATCTGCAAGGAGCTGTTGCTGAGCAAGCGTTCCAAACCCCCCTCCCTTTTGTTTTAAATGTAAGGTATGTAATATGTTATATTGTCGTAGTTTTATAAGGGGTAAAGGTCGCCTCTGTGTTGAGGTGGACAGAGGCTTGGTGTTACACAATCTGGCTGAGAAAGGGGCGGATTGTATTTGGTGTATTATATATAAGAAGTTATTTGGTTATTACGTTAAATGGTTTGTGTTGTTAATGCCTCTTATACCCTTTTAAATAAAGCTACGGCCAATTTTATCCAATTTACAATTCTGTGTCTGTGGTTATTTTATTGATTTGTTAGGGGTAAATATGTACATGCAATGGACATACACAGTCCCCTTATTTCAGGGGCTCAAATGCAATTAGACAAATCAACACAATCATAAGGCGCTAACGGTATCCCTCCTTTTGTATTTTGCATATAACTTTTCCTTATATTTGTGCTCTCATACTGTATAATACATCCAAACTGAAAACAGAATGGCTTTAACTTGACATTTAACCTTGGTGTGGAACCTATATTTGTGACTGCAGATCCTGTCATAAATAACATTGCTGGATTATGGGAATGAATACACTCAAGGCAATAATTGGGGCTGGACTCAACATCGCAGTCAACACTTTCCCTTCCATAGAGTGAGCTAAGATTGGGCCATGCTTTGTATTCCTTTCCTTCTTTCTCTTAGTTAATGGACACCACTAGGGTCACTGTAGTATTAACTGCAAGCTAACCATCTGCCGGTTTGGTCAATATGGCCAACTTACTGTATTTATCAATAGAAAAAAACACAAGTCGTGTTCAACATGCCTTATAAAACATCTCACATCTGAGATAAAAACATAATTGAACATAGCACTAAGGAAACTCATTGTGATATTATTTATTGATTATTTTCCATTTTAAAGTCATTCTTATTTATAATCTCCAGCTCGGGAATCTACCAAAGTCCCGGAGAAGGCATTATTGTACTCTCGTTTATTTATTTTATTTCCCACAATCCTTAGTGAGAATTGTGTTGTACCTTAAAAGCTCAAGTAGGAAGATGTTACATGCCTCCTGTACTATAGTTACACTGCATGTGCTCCAGCACTAGAGATAGTTACAGCAAATAACTTGGGCTGAAGCAGCAATCTAAAAGGAGATGAAGCAGCAAGACAACAGCGCCAACACAGTCCAAAATAAAGGGAAATGTGTAAATTTAATACTTTAGTAGGGGAGAAAACAAAAAAATGTTGAATAATTATTAGGATTGGCGATAATCTCAAAGGGCAGTTCCCTTTAATAAAAAGTAACAGTTTACAAACTTTGACAAATATATTAAAAACTGCAAAATGTGTTACCTCCCATCACTACACTCTGAGCATCTAGGGATATATTAATGTTATCCAGGGGTCCGGTGAATTTTCGCAGGACTTCAGCTGCGGCGTCAACGTTGATTCCATAGCCAGAATTGCTACTATTATAAAACAGCAACTGCACATAGATGGTAAATGGGGATGGGCTAAAAATAACAGAATTGTTAAACATACAAATTATTGATAAACCTTTAAAATAAACACATTGGTGCTTACATTTTTGACTACTCAACTCTAATTACCAACATGCAGCTCTGCTCATGCAGCCAGGCTAGCTTCAAGCATCATGCTAGTCATGAACTGTAAATAGGACCGACATGCACAAGTACTATACATTTTACCTTATGGAGAAAACCGAAGCATTCTTATATAGGCCTTTTAGCAGGCTATTGTTGAATATGTTATTAAGCTGAAAAAAAAAAATAAAATGCTTAAATTACTTTTACAGTGTTTGGCTTTCATTTTCACATTTACTAGTCACCATATTTAATCAAGACCTGAGCTTTTATTATATATATATACATACATACACCGGTATATATATACATACAACAAAGTAATATATATTTATAAAAATTAGATATGTATTACATATTTTATTCACCAAATAAAACATTGATATGAATTCATCCGATAACCTGTATTAGGAGTAAACAAGGACTGAAACTAGACACATAAACAATGGACAATAAAGGCTATGGTGAGGTAGCATGAAGTGGTTCCAGATTGGTGTGTGTACAAGAAGAAGAAAACAGATGCTCAGGATGGAGTTCTGGCTATCCCAGACTTGGCATCCCAGATAGGGTATTCTCTGGCAACTGCAGCATGCATACTTTCTTTTCTTGAAGAGTCACCTCTGCTATTAAGCAATAGGTTATATAAGGCTTTCTCCACCCTTTTTATAGGAGAAACGATTTTCTTATAATACAGTAAATTGGAAGTGCTGTAAAATTCTGCTTTTGGTGATTTAACCTCTCTGGTGGGTTTGGTGGATCTGGTCTGTCCCAGTGTCTGTTGGTATGGGACTCGCTTGGTCCATTCAAGACTGGACGGTGAAAGAGGGCACCTTTGTGATATAGATTTCAAAACAGGGGCACTGAAAATTGAAGTGGTATTTTTTTTGGTATCTTGATTGCATAAAGGCTGGAGGTTTGTTTTGCATCTAGCACAGTTTCAGGCATATTGCCTACTGTGCTCTGTTTCCGAGCATTTTGAGAAGCTGCTCATTTCCTTCCTTCTCTGTGCAAATACTGGCAGCTGTGCCTCAACTCGATTGTAGTTTCCATGTAAAACTGCAAATTTATATTTGTGCACCTGTTGGATATCAAATGAGCCTACTTACTTTCATGTATTTTTTGTGAAAGGAGAACAAAAGGTACATTTGAAATCACATCTCTATTTACTAGCTTGTCTGCAATAAGAGACGTTTTTACGAAAAAAACCTCAACTTACTGTATATATTTATTGAAATTACCCCGATGCCGACGTCCAAGATCCCAAGTGTAAAGTAGCACTCAAGTCCAATTTTTATGTTAAACACATATTGGAGTGAAATTTGCATAGAGTACCGCACATTAATGAACATTGGATAAGGGTAGACCTTGACTGCTATGTCACATAAACTATTTTTTTAAAGGAGATATAATTTAAAAGGGAGGTTAGACAGTGGCTAACTAGTAGATATCTGAATATCATATCTTTATCTCTTTTTTGTTAATATTTGCCCCGACCTGGGCTTGGGTTACATGCTGACATAATATAATATGTTCATTTTCCATTTGTCTGATAATTGTTCAATAAGTGCTGTTGCCACCAGCACTCACCAATGATCATCTGTGGCCCTTGGCATATATAAGTACCTAGCATTCTCCATCTATCTCTGGTAGCTACTCATTGACAGTGATAGTCCTGGAAAAAAGAGATTACGAGATAAACCAGCCCTGAACTTTGTGTGCATTAATAAAAACATGATAAATTAAACTTACCGCAGTTTGTATTCTTGAGGCTGCTGCCTGGAAACCAGCGGATGATGTATTGTCATATTGGGAATGGTACGATTCATTTAAAAGCTGGAAGGATCCCATCAGCACCTGGAACGTCTGGTTGCAGGGTACACAGTTATAAGACTCACCACAGACACAGGCTGATCCAGAGAGAAGCGAGCTGGTCGGTGCGTTGGCAGAGTCGGTTATTATTGGATTTACCGCCTGGTTAGTGAAATTAGAGGTTCTCCCAAATCCATTAATGATGACAGGGAACTCTGGACCAAAACGTGCATTGTTAGAAAATAAGATACAATGCTCTTGTATACAAATATATTGAATACCTAATTGATGTTCAAGAATAGATTATGCTTTCTTCTTCTTTAGCAGAGCTGCAACATATGAATTCACCTGTGCATCTCTAACTCCATTTTTATATGTTCAAGCTTCTTTCTGCTTATTAATTTAACTAGCGTTTGCAATAAATTAAACCAGATTGTTAAATAACCCTGCTAGACATTTGTATTTTGGTACCAAAGGAACAAAAAAGTAGTATGTCTACAGCTGCAAAAGATGCAGTCAGTGGGGACGTTTCTGAGGCAGAGGCAGAAATTTATTCTTGCCTTGGTTATCTAGACCTAGGGCAGCAGGTCTGGGGGGCGTCAGTCTCCCTGCTGCAAAAACTGGGTGGCAGATTACCTTTTTGGGTGACCAGGGCCCTTGGTCCGCTGCTACTCAATGGGCTGGTTACGATTTTCACTACGGAGGACAAAGCTGAGCTGGAACAGCTTTCATAGAATCACTGAAAGTCATTAAGCAACTTGGCATATGATGTCATATCCTGGCACTCTGCAGTGCAGCCTGGCGGCCATTGATGCAGTGGCTGGTATCACTGCCTCCACGCTCGGGGCCCAGCTCATGCCATAGCTCCTACTGGGCTTTAACCTAGATTTTTTTGGAACCTAGCTATGCCCCTGGTGTAAGCCCTTGTGTTATTTATCAAAATCTTGTGTTATTCATCAGCTTCAAAATGAGGCCATTATAAGTAACTTTAATTACAATGTTTTCCATAGACAACCCACACCACTGTCTCTTAAAAAAAAGTGATTAATGAAAACAGCTAACAGAACTCCTTAGCCTCCTATTAGCTACACTGAAGGCTTAACAAAATAGAATGTTTTATTCTAAACATTCTATACTTGCAGGGATCCTATTTATTTCCATTGTTGTAGTTTGTCTGCTGTACTTTAAAGATGGTACCAATATATATATCAAATATACTTTGTAGTTAGGCAACACTTACATTTCACAGTATAATTAATCATATAGTGAAACTGTGAAATTCATGATTTAACACATTTAAGGGCAGTTGCTCAAGAACGTCACATCCCACTTCCTATTTCAGAATAAGTATTTACGGCTTACATGTAGTGAAGGTGCGGCCCAATAATTACATGTGACGTGTTTCTTTACTTACTTAAGTGGTGCACATGGAATCCAAGACTTTAATGAAATAAATCACTGTGTTGTGTGTTAAACTTTAACGTGTTGGAAGTGCTGCAAAAAGCATATTGTTTGCTAGCTGATACCAGTGGGATGCAGGACTGGCTACATAGACTTATAGTACGTGTAGCCAGGAATGTCATCAGACACATTTAAATCTGTGATTTAAATTTATGATGACAGCACACAACAAAGGAAAAATATGACCTTAATAAAAAAAAAGTTTCAAGTTATTATACTTCCCATGTCAACATATAGCATATAAGGTAACAATAGCATTGCTGAAATCACTATGACATTACAATACACTAAGTGTTGGTGAATAATGCATTTCTATGGCAGCTGATATTAAGTACAGAATAGGTGGGTGTGTATTTGATCCAAAAGTATGCTAAAGGCCAAAGAGAAACGGGGCAGTTACTATTAATATATTTATATATATATATATATATATATATATATCTCAAAGACCAAATATGAAGTTATTAAGTAACAGGAGAAAGGTGAAGCTTTACTGTTAAAATATAAATTGCTTTATGGAAGACGTTTCTATGATAATGTTTATTGGGTTATTCACTGCTCTCTCTAGCTAGGATGAGTACAGATATTTAGTACTTTTGCACAGATGTTTTCTACATGGTGCATTGTGTGTGGCATTTTATTAGATCTAACAAATGTCCTCATTAACATTACTTTCCTAAAACCATAATTTTATGCTAAAGTAGAAAGTACTGGCTGCTCATACAGTGCTTTATACTTTTGCTTCCAAATTTGTGCACATATTGTTTTCACTCACCTAAAAATATCCTTACACATAAGAAAAGGCCTGCTATTATCAAAAGGAAAATGAATCCACTTAGGCACCGAATACAGCAAGAGCAGCAGCTAGCACAGCACCCACCACGAGTCCTCATGGGCTGCAAAAGTACAAAAGAAATATTAGGTTCACTGGTATACTTTTACAGCTTATATGGTCAGATAGAGGTGCTTTCCCACGTGTATCATATTACTTAATTAAATAGATTATACCCGAGGACAAAAACAGGATTTTGTGTGAATTAAAATAGTTATGACTTCCAAAGGAAATGTAGAAACAAAGATTAGTATGATTACCAAGAGACCAAGAAATCGTGAGAGTGAATGTGAGGTTACAAGGGAAATCATAGACCTAAACAATGCAGAAAAAGAAAACGACACACAGTGAGACACAAACAAAAATAAAGTGACATGATATGGTATTTAAAATGGGAACGCAGAAAAAAAACTCAAACCACAGAGAACTGCAGACAGGAAATTTACAACTGATTATTAGAATTAAAAGTTTTACTCAAGGTAAAAAAAAACATGATTACACTGATGAAACATGAAGTAAAACTCCCTTCCTTTGGAGAAACATATAAACAAGAAACATAAAGCAGTTCTCTCTAAATCCATGGCAATGCCTTATTCGTTTGTGTTCCCAGCAAAAATTATATTTGATGCAAATTTTGCCATGAATAGGAATCATGTCTAAGACATACAGGTAGGTCAGAAGAAAATAATTATGATTACAGTTTAGAGGTGAGCCTAGGGGTAGTGGCACCCCATGTAACACACATCCATACTAACATGCAAACTCTAGCACCATTTGATCACGATAACACAATACACTAACACCCATGTACACATGGTGACACCATATACTAACACACACTCATGCTAACACCTTATACTAACACATATTCTAACACCACACACTGACACACACTAACACTATACACTAACACACACACTCTAACCTTATACAGTAACACGCACACACACGTCAACACCAACCATTAACACGTACGCACTCACAGCCAAACAGTAACACATACGCTTACACTATACAGGAACACACATTCACTCTATCACTATACAACTTCCACACACACTCTCTGATGCCCTGTGCATTACTTGACGCTGCTGGGCACCTTGGTTACCAGGCGCCTGGATCTCATGCACCCTTATCAACCAGCTTACTGCAGCCTTGGAAGGTCCAAACCCAGTGAGCTTCTGCTACAGAATGAGCTTGGCTGGCCCTGTATCACGCATATATATCAATGAGATCTCTTTAATGTCTTTTCACATATTGACTTATAGAGGGCCAGCTCAACCCTTCTAGTTGTGGAAACTTGTCATTGTTGGCCCTTCATAATGTATAGTGAATTCAATGAGTTGAGACCATTACTCTCAGGCAAATTCCCATAGTAGTCCCCTTTTAAATTCATATACCTCTACGGTTACCCACCCACACCATCCATCACGTTTGCCAGATGAAACCATTTTAATTTATGAGATTACCTTCTTATGCATTTGCTGTTGAACCCCTTCCTTTTCATCTTTTGTCATTAAAGCCATTGTGATGTCCGCTTGATGTGGATCTCACAGCCAATGACACAAGAATTCTACAATTTAAAAATGGAGGATAAGAAGGAATGAGAAATTACATTAAGTTCCAATGGATATCTTGGTCACATTAACCAATGCATTTACTGATTTTGTTCTCTCTGTAGACAAAGTGAATTGGAACAGGCTGTATGGCTTTTAATATTATTTGTTCCTGTGGCTCTATGTATCTTCATTGCCCTTCCGTCTTTCCGTTACTATCAGTGCTATCTTGATTACTGGCTATTCATAACCCTAGAGCCCATTCAGAAACCAGGAAAAATCAATGTGGCACAGAACAGACAGGAAAAATATGATGGGGCAATAATCACCCATAAAAGTACTTTGGAACTTAACTTCAGTCAATATCTTTGAAATACCAGGAGAAAAAACTATTTCTGATGCCTGCAATTCTCACCCTCTATGAGCTACAATTCCCAGCCTCTGTGATGCCAGGTGCAATGCATCGCAGGCACCAGTCAAGGGCTGGCCCGATTTACAATATAAATCGCAGGCAATTTTTATGGCTCATTTTGCATATTACTTAAATATAAATTTGTAAATAATCTGTGCTTCCCAAATCTGCAAAGCATTTTCCATCAGCAACTAAGTGCATGTAATATGAAACCGTACATTTTGTCCTGTCTTCACAGCTAGTCATACAACAGTTTTTGTTGACCTTCCAGATATTACACAACTTGCTTGTGGAGCGCACTGTGCTCAATGAGATTGGAACATATCCAAGTTTTGGGTTAGGTTTGGAACTAAAATGTAATGCTGGATTTAACAGGGTGGCAGCACTGAGAGGAGCAAGATACTGTACCTCCCCTTATAGTCATAATTTATAACCAGATGCTGATGGAAATCACATTTAGTAATGTTTATATTGATTTATTATTATTATTAACACATATTCAGTAGTGCTGTGCAATTGGTAAACAGGACATACTCACAGAAGCAAGAGGGTGGGAGGGCCCTGCTTAAAGAAGCTTACAATCTAAATTTGTGCATTTGTTTTTGTTAAGTTACCCATGTTCTTAAAAAAGGTTTGTCTATGCCTCTCACATGGTAAGGTCTATTTACAACCCTTTTCTGAATCATGTGATCCATAGGCTGCCACAATTCTAGCAAAAAAAGGGTGTGTAACGGATCTGAGTACCATGAATGGATATATCCGTTAAAGTTGGCTTCCTCCACTACTACGACCACTGAACCTCTAGCTTATTATCTTCCACGCTACTGCCTTCCCCACAAGGAACATCAGCCAAGACTAGATGCATGAGTGTAAAAATCATAATAGCAACAACAAAACACACACTTAGTTTTCCATCAGGCCCTCCTTCACACATGGCTCGGTATTTGCACTTAATCCACCTCAGCTCAGTAGGGGGTCGCTGCTTTGGGGAAGATGGTAAACAAGGACGGTTCCCTGACTTCCAGGCCGAAACGGTCTGGATATCAGATCTTGGTGCAAATACTGGCCATAGAGGTCTCCGACCTGATGGAGAGTAACACACCACACATAAATCCTCAAATCTGTGTCCGAGCTCCATGGTCTTTACCGTCTCTGGTAATTGGGGAAATGTGGAACCTGTACTGGGGGGAAGAAGTAGCACTGGGGAAAGAAGTAGTCCTTATGGACCCCTTGTACCCACCTCCCCCAAGAACAGAACCCCTTCCAAAGCCATAGTCTGTAGGGAGGAGGTTGGCCATTAGGCCCCTCCATGAGCCCTGGGCAGGAAGGCTTCACTTTATATGAATTTCATTTTCTGTGCATTAAAAGTGAACGATAGACTCATCTTAGAATGATTTGGCTGGGTTGTTAAATACACTGTACTCACCTGTACACACCCCATTCTGTTCCTAGCAAAAGTACCCTATACTAGGTCACCTGTATTCAGCACATGCAGGTGGATGGTTATTTGTTTACTGGGCAGCTCTAAGAACACATTTCAATAGCAGAAAGTTTACCTGAACTTAACAAACAAAGGCTGCTGAGACAAAGTTGTTTATTTTGTGCAGGGTTCAAACCTATATATGATACCATTGAATATTAGGTATTAAAACAGCATTCCAAACCTATTTGAATGGTGCTGGTATTCCTTAATTACTGTTTTTTTCCCCTTATTTAACTCTTCCCCCAGCTACCTCTAATGAAAGCTTCCTGCATATGCTCAGAAGCACTACCATTCTGGTCAAATCAATGGGTGCAGCAGCAGACAATCACATGTATGCTGGCTGAACACTGATGGTCATACCCCAGATAACTCCATGCCTTTAAGAAAGAAGAGAGAAACCATAAAGAAATAAGACAAAAGAAGAAGAATCAAGAGAAGAAACGGAGCTGTGGAAAAGTAGACAGGGATGTGAAGTGGTTGGCTTGGAGGGTAGGGAGAGAGTGAATGAGTAATAGTGAGAGAGTGCAAGAGTGAGAGTGTGAATAAAAGAGCACGAGAGCGTGAGTAAAAGGGAGTGAGAGCACGAGAAAACTGAGGATGACAGTTGTGCTGTAGGACCGTCAATGTCTCACTCAATATATAGTGATGGGAGTTATGAACTACCACAATGAACACCTGGTTCAGTATATGGTGATGCCATATATGCGGTACCACCATCAATGTCAGGCTCTGTATATGTATTTTTTGTAGAGTGCATGATGGGGAGCTTGGGGGGGGGGGCTTAACCAGGGTCCAATCAACATTAAAAAAAACCTCATACCATCTGCCAAGCACGGTGGTGGAGGGATGATGATTTGGGCTTGTTTTGGGAACCTTCCAATCATCAGGTGGAACATACATGCCTCTGTATTCTAGAGTGAAATGTAAGGCCATCAGTCCGACAGGTAAAGCTTGGCCGAAATTGGGTCATGCAACAGGACAATGATCCTAAGCACACCAACAAATCTAAAACAGAATGGCTGAAAAAGAAAAGAACCAAGGCGTTGCATTGGCCCAGTCCAAGTCCAGACCTCAACCCGATTGAAATGCTGTGGTGGGACCTTAAGAGAGCTGTGCATAAACAACTGCCCGCAAACTTCAATGAACTGACGTAATGAACATTGTAAAGAAAAGTGGGCTAAAATTACTCCACAATGATGTGTGAGACTGATAATGTCATACAGAAAAAGATAGGTAGTTCTACAAGCTATTCAATCAAAAGGTGTACTTAGGTTTTTCACACATTTATTTTTGTTAAGTAAATAAATAAAAACAAATTAACAAAAATATATATTTAGACATGGATATACAGTATACATATAAACAGATTTCATTATTCAGTATTAGAGGACATATATCCAACTAACATCTCAGTGATCCACACAAACAGCTAGCCAAAACGAGAAGGGCATTCTATATTATGGGAAGGGTACATTGCTATTTGTCATATCATATAGAATGTATAGAGACACATTTACATTTATTACACTTTTTTTTTTTTTAAATATACCGGTATATATTCAAATTAATTACTAGGTGAATTTAATAGAATAACAATAAATGGGACATATTAAGGATCTAGTTATAGTATACATTTCTCAAACATAAAATTTTTAAACTCTTAAAATTAGAGCAAAATCTTTACATCAGAGTAACAAAGGGGAATCTGCTCACCTGCCCCCTTACCAGCCCTCTTGCATTCTGAGTTTACGCATTGTGAGTTGTAGCTGTGCTAGCTCACCACTTACTGAGGTGGGTTTAAATTATATCTGCAAGCTGATGGTGCATATATACGAGTTAAAAATAAAACTTTACTCATACGTTTGGTAACAAATTGAGTAGCACAAAGTATAGGTCAAATGCCTGAGTAGCACAAAGTATGGGTCAAATGCCTGAGTAGCACAAAGCATAGGTCAAATGCCTTCCTCAATGTCACTTTTCAATGGCAGGTGCACCGTAATCTCATAAAACAGTTTCCATTTCTTACAATTGAGAATGTTTACTACTCACATAGATTCAGCTTCTTTAGCGTTCTCTGGTCACTCCCGTACTGAAAGCGAAATGGCTTCTCCTCTGCAGACACAGGGCTCCATCCTCCTCTTCTGCAGCTTTGGTGTGGTTTCTTTATTTCTCCCTAAGGAAATGATGCTGAAGAGACAGAGCGCATTGACGGGCAGTGATCAGGGCAATATGTATAGGAGCACCTGTCATGACCACTGTTTGCTGATTCTTTCAGGACTGTATTATATTTCACGATCCATTGATGCACTGGACCTGTTTTTAAGATCTCTTATTTACTGTACTTTTTATTTATTTGTAGTGATCCTTTACGTCAATGTCATAGAAAAGATATATTTTTATTTATTTAAAGGAGCTGTCACTTTTCCAAAATTATACATTCTAAAGTTCTATACACTGAATAAACTAATAATATAATGGTTTCTGTAGATTACAATAAACAATATATACCTATTGTGACAAACCCTGTTAGGTGAAGGCCATAAATATCACTCTTAGGGATCTTAAACATGGTCTTCTGGGTCAATATGGCTCAGGAACACCCAAACAAAACAAAATCATAAAAGAAAAGCCTAGCTCCCAGTTGGAGCACTGTCTGGCTACAGTTCGCTAGCTCAGACTGACCAGCCTAACTACTCACTTCACTTCCCTGCCAGACCCAACCAAGCCAGACTCTGGAAACCATCCCCACACAGTACACACATGACCAGGCATGTTTGCCACACTCAGGATCTTCTACGAAGCCTCTCCTTGCCCAGGGAGCACAGGGGAACTTCCTCACCCCTCATCAGTCTCTCTGATTGTCAAGCTCCAATGGGTTTTAATGCTCAGCATCTGTACCTAATGTAGCCTTCATTAAAGTCCTGGACTTGATCCTGCAAACCCAGCTTGGGCATCCAGTCTGCTACAATACTGTAGTTGAAGCATTACCCCACCTGGCTCTCCAAATGCTCCACCCCAGGGAGATCTCCAGGTGAAACACCGTTTTGACCCGGAGAAACGGTGTTTCACCTGGAGATCTCCGGGTCAAACCCGTACAGTTCCCAGGTATGTCCCTGGGGCTGTATAGTGTCACTTTATTTATGTAAATACATACTCACCAACATTTCCTTTCTGGATCTCTGGACAAAGGGTGTGGGGCAACGTACTCTGCAGCACTGAGCTCTAGGCTACCCAGATACTGGGTAGTTTGGAACTCATTTACAAGCATTTAGGCTGACACACACAGTTGAAATTCAATCCTAACTGTACATAGTGTACTGCCAAAGTGAATTTGATGGGACAGAGCCCAAAACAACAGGAAATTCAGGACTGTTGGAAGGTATGGGAATACTGTGAGAACGGTACCTTAATCTTTCTTTTTCTCAGGAGCTGCATGATTATTCTACTCCATTAAGTTATCTTTCGTCTATTTTAAAGTTGCTGATTGGTTTAGGCAGTTTTCCTAATACAAGGTGAGAAGGAATATAACTTCAGGACAGGAAATTGATTAGATAATGCTTGCTCTGTCCAAGGCTGCAGTAGATCATCTCAGTTTCTGTGAGGTTAATGTTTAAATATGTTAAAAGAATTGAGCCAGTTGACAAACAAAAAGCACATGCTTTAGGCAGTTTCAAGTAAATGAATTTATGCCAAACCCTGTGCCGGCAACAGCTTACCTTTAACTCGAAAATAACAGGTGCCATGGAGGGTCAAAATGCACCTGTGCTGTCCTAGCAGGACTAGCTGTAAATTAATAAACGTAATAGCCAGATGATAGCTCGGAATGTTTTTACATGTACAGCCAGCACATTACGATATAGGAGTTGGTGGTATTCTTTACACTTTCTCAAGAATTGCGTTACTGGAGATATTTTTCTACACAGGGCTTCATCAAAGTTAGGAAATAACTTGATGGCTCATCAACATTAAACTGAGTGGCACATCCTGTTCATGAGGGACCGCTACTGCAAAGTTAGGTAGCTTAGACCCATTATTTAAAGAGTAAAACATCACAATTTACATCATTTTATTGTAAGTTTCAACAAACTTTATAATTATAGAATGCATACCTGGCAACGCTCCAGTGTAGGCCATAAAGAGATCTCTCTCTTCTGATGAAGTGGCGTTGTGAAGGGGCAGGACTAGCTGTGCATAGGGGTGAGGCTAGCCAGCCTTTAGTGGGTGGGAAGTAAGGAAAGTGATAGGGGATTAGGTAAGATGTGGGCGGGGAGTGGGCATGACCAAACACTGCCTAGACAAAGAAGATACTCACCCAGAGACACAGGGAAGTACAGCTTTACAAAGAGACTCTAGGTCAAACCTGGAAAGGTCCCATGTTTGCTGTTTTTAATTGACTTTGGAAACATAATTCCTTTAGAGTACTGTCAGGCCTAGTCTTAAACCGGGTTCACTCTGGACTATGTGCAGTCTTTCTATCTATCTGCCACAGCACTTCATATGCTGCAGCCTTCTTTCAGCACTAGTTAAGATACATCCAGCTGTTGCTGGCCTGCTGCACTTGTGGTAACACATCTGCTGGTCATCATCATTAGCACAATCGCCTGCTCTCTCTTTGGACAGTATATAAGCCTGCCTGAACCAAGATTTTTTGCTTAGTTGTTCTAATGCTTCTATACTTCGGTCTTGCCAAAGATTTGGATCCTGTTGGTTTTTCCAGTTACTGATCTCAGCCTTATTCCTGGATTTTTATTTCTGGGCTATTTATTAATTATTGATAAAATAGTAGATCAATATTGATCGCTGAGCAGCAGAGAACTGGTGTTTACTTGTGTTTATGTATCTTTAGGGTAAGGTTTAATGTTAATATCACATTGGCATTAAATAGACGTTATAATATTCAGGTAATTAGTGAAATCCACTTGGGCCAACTAACCTGCTAAGCTAATGATTTCCACAGCAGAACAGACTTTGCCTCCCGCACATCCACCCTCTCCAAGGCCAAAAAGCTACATCGTCTATGAAAACAGAAGCTAGGAAACCTCAGGAGTGCTGTGAGCCACGGAGTCATTTGGTGGAAACTTTGCCAACATTATTTTTTTTTGGGGGGAGGGGGGCACATACAGGATCCACCCCGGGTGCCAAATACTCTAGGTATGCCCCTGCATACCACCCATGCAGGGTTTTTCAGATACCACAAAAATTAGCTTCAATTGTTACCATTTAATCTCCTGAAAGCAGAAACCTGTTTCAATGCAGCAAAACCTGCATTATCTAATCAGTTTCATGTCCTGAACTTGTCATCTCCCGTCCCACCCTTACAAGGATAGTAGGAGCAACATAATGACAAATTATGGGTGTTTCTACTACATGTATGTTAATTATTGTAGTAAAAACCATTGCACCGGTTTATTCCATGAGAAAAGGGATAAATACGCTTTCAGATTAGAATACTGTAATTGTACACCGCAGTAACAATAATATTTTTCACTTTAGTTACATTTATTTGGGGGGGGGCACTTTTACTTTAATGTAAACCCATTTAAACCCATTTTTACCTTCTTTAGATCATACTGTACATGTGTGATCTCAGATATCCCTGGACAATTGCCTATACCTGCCTTACCACGTTTATGTATATTAATCCTCTCTGAACAACCGTGTACCTTACACAAAGAAGGCGAGGTCTTAAGGAAACCAAACAATAAAATGCAGCTTATACTAATCCTATTACCATGCATGAAGTAATCATAATTAAGGTGGCATGAACATAAAGAGTGTTTCTGCAAATTTTAGCCAATAAGTTTAACTGCGCAGTTGCGGAGATAACATTCTGGTGAGTGAGCTGCTTTCATATGAATATTGTTTAGACCCTCTATACAGACTAGTTTGCCGTAACATTAATACTCAATACATCTATATTTCTTTAAATAGCACAAAATATATGTGATGAAATCTACTGTGTAAATAGTTTAATGGTGTTTAGGCTAATTAAAGGTGTTTTTTTTTATTTTGGCGTCAAAATATGTGAATATTATTTTCTGGAACATTTTGCACCTTGAGAATGGCACATGAGAGGAATGCACAATTACAACACGATGCACCTTAAATTTAAACTAATTCAACTAATTCAACAGGAGGGTCATTTATGTTCACTTTGCATTTTGTTAAACGATAAAAATAACCTATTAACATATTAACCTATTTTACATAACGTTCTTACTTTACAGCAATTGGTATCACCGGGTAGTTTTTTTTTTTATTTATACCGTTTGCATAAACTTTAAGGGTGCGGCCTATAATTGAGCCAATACGGTATACACAGTATATATATAATATATAGATATATAATATATATATATATATATATACCGTATTGGCTTGAATATAGGACGCACCCGATTATAAGCCGCACCCTTTAAAGAAAAAATACACAGTAGTGGATTGGTAATTCACAGGAATACATGTATTTTAACATTGTTGGTATCTATTATGCAGTTAGTCAGCATATGTTATATATAAACA
>VKOC01024790.1:0-31146 GCA_009364415.1 Spea multiplicata | reverse complement strand
GAGGCGGCGTTACGTCTTCGGCCGGCCCTGTATTCAAGGGATATGACAAGACGAGAGTTGACAGACTAAGACAAACCGATACGTTAGGTGAAGAGAGAGCCCTGCTCGCATACTTTGTACCCTTTTACACCCAGAAATAAAACATGATACTTTTGGTTTTATTTGGTTTGGAACAGTAGCACAAACAAATTAACCAAAAACCCCATGGTGTGCAAAGCTCTTACAAATTACAGACAGGTTCCTGGCTCAGGTTGGCCGGCTCGTCTGTTCACTAACATGAAAACAAAGCATGTTAATAATAACAATTAACAGACACAACAAAATTACCTGTTTGCACAGGTCAAAGTTTGAAGGCCCCAACTCCAGACACTCAGGGAACAGACTTTCCTCGGTGCTGCGGATGGGCAGAAGCCTCTACAATGAATTAGTGGTCCAGGTGAGAGGAATTACAGAGTACTGGAGAGCCTGGACTGGATCCTTCACTTGCCATGTGCCAGCTTAAAAATGTGATGTGGAGCACTAGCGTACCATTGTGCCAAAAAGAGCCATAATACATAAATTAGAAACATGGATTTGAAGATACAAATGACTAGACACAGATAGAACAAGAGTTAAAGTGCTCACTGAACCAAATCTGAGCAAAAGTCGGCTTTTGTCTCTGTTGCCCTTGTAAAACCATTAGGGCAGCAGAAGTGCCAACTGACCAGGGGCAGCCACATCAGCCATTTGTTCCAGGATATATATATACAAGTTACTGGCCAATGGTCTTGATGTCTCAGCACTTTGCCATAAATCTAGCCTTGTGTCCAAAACTGAAAGCATTGTCGCCCAAAACATTTTTATAACATGTTATATGTTTTTGGCAGTGGGACAAGGTAAACTGTGTCCTTCAAACAGTAAAGTGGGATGTGCATATTAGATTACTAATATGAATAAAAGAAGTGGGGACAGCGACGATCCATGGCTTTAGTTGTCCATCAGCTAGCCCTGATTACATGACAAACAAAACCAATAAAGACTCCAACCAAATGTTAATGCGGGAGCAGGACAAGGCCTTGCAAATGGGATTAGAATGGTAATGGACTGCGGTAAAAAGACACAGATTGCAAAATGATTCTCTCTTCATTGGGAGGATCTCACATCCATCCTACAAAGCAACATATTGTATTGTTAATGGATGCAGACATGCACAGAGGGGGCCGGCATGTGCCTCTCCAGCTGGCTGAGGATTGTGGAAGTTGCAGACCAACAAAAGCTATAGATCTATACACCACCCAAACTGCAATAGATTGGAGCCATTATTGCAAAAAGCAAAAGAAACAATGGTCTCTGCTGTATCTACTCTACCAACTGAGCTGACCCCCAACAGTATTTCACTGAATATTCAATGGTATTATTGTTCTTGTGGACATGAGCAACCACAAAAATATTTTCCAAAAGAGAGGCAAAGCCTGAAGTTCAAATCTTTCTATCCCTTCATGTTGAATCCATTCTATCTCCCTGTTTAACGCCTTTACAAAGCCTTTAATTATAGACCACATACTTTCTTAAACATTATTGCCACGGCTTCAAATAGCCCTTTAGCTGCACTACCCCTGTGGCTAATCTCCCAAAGGGACAAATACTCCCTCTTGCCCCTGACTGCAGAAGCCCATGCCTATAAGCCATATTGATCCTGTCTGAAACCTGGGCTGCTGGAGGGACAGATTTCAAGCTTATTATTCATAGACCTTCAATGAGTGTAACGCTGATCCTCTCCATCTTCTGTGTAGACAGATCTCAGAATGGTGAAGGCATCATAGGCAGCAGTGACAGCCAACAGGGAACCCATAAATGCTTAAACAGAGAGCCCTGAGGCGCTTACTGATGTCTTTTATACTTTCAGAGATTACACCAAGCCATGGTCGCTCTACCAGATGAACACCCCATGCTTAACTCACAATATACAAGGACAATGCTAACCATTTGTGAACATATCATGCTTGTTCTTGGCTAAGGCAGAAGCCTAGGTTGTAATTCTCCCACTGAATGCTGAAGATATGGGCAATGTGTTTAGAGACCATTCCAGTTCTTCATTCGCTCCAACTACCGGTATTATAAAGACTGGCTTAGCCCTCACAATTTTATATCAGCTATCATTCAGCTAACATCAACAGAATCCACCTAAATGGAAAATATAATTAAGGGATGAAAACAATACAGTAATACAAGTGCAACAATCCAATTATTTAAGTGCAAGGTGGTTACCAAGAGAGGTGCTTATATGTACAGATATGCAAACTGTATAATGCTAACGGCGGTAATGGCTCTACAAAATGCAGGAGCCTCTTCACAGAGAGGTAATAAGGACGCGTTTAGTATATATATTACATCCTGTGATAATTGGTCATTTCTGCCTTATCCATTATTTTTGTGCTTTGCCGTTTGCATTGTTCAACCTGCGGTACAAAAAGGCTTGAAATTCACCAATGAAGTCTCCGTTTTATTTTGAACAAAAAAAGCAAAAAAAAAGCACAAGTGTTTGTTGTATTGTTGTTGAGGGGATGGCTGATCGCTGTAAGGCTTTCCTGTTTCCTCTCTTTGTATAGATATTACTACGTAACCATTCCGACGATTGCTATCCTGCACGCACTGGCTAGATCTTAAATAGGAACGTACACAAATAGTACATTGGGATACCTGAAGCGGTGCATATGTTAAAAACAAATAAATAAAATAAAAAGAGATTTAAAAGTAAACTCTCAATAGCAGCCAGTCGAATGGTCATATCATAAAGAACAGACAAAGCTAGCTGGAGACATATTACCATAATCTAAATATCATTTACATACAGATGTGAAATTAGCTCAAATATAATTGCAACTACCCAAACTTTGAGATGTTTAAGGTTAAAGTAGATACCAAGCTGGTCATGGGATCTAACCATATCTCTTTAAATGATTTCAAAGGATCTCAACAGTGGAATCCTGATGATAATCAGTGTGTAATAATGCAGGAAGGGATTTTTGTAGATATATTATTATTTATTGATTTATAAAGTGCCATCATATTCCATGGAACTGTACAGTAGGTAGCCAGAACATAGCAAATAATGCAACAACGCAATTGAAAATAAAAGAGACTCATAAACCATCAGCTTGTGTTTGTTAGTATAAAAATATATAATACCTCCAGGAATTGATATGCTCATATATAAAATTAGTGGGTGGTCTTAATGGCCTCTAAGCGGGCCGTGGAGGAAACCTCATAAAATGGCAAAACCTTGTAACTTACGGTATATATTTTAAACATCGCAATTTGTGTCATAAACATATGTCTTCTGCCTCTCTGCATACACATAACTTTTTTGGGGTGTTGTTAAATGTTCATTAGAACATTTAATAGAGAGAAGAGGAACATATCTCCTGTGGACTCCATCACTTAATTTGTCAGAATCTCTCGGAAGGTTTGACCATGCTGAATTTCATTTTAAGTCCATAGAGAACTGCATGTTCAGCTGAATTTACTGAATTCCTGGCAAATGTAGAATCCCCACCAAACAATTCATTTTTATTCAATATAATACTTAATTGTTAGTTTTTAGGAATCTTACAAAAAGTAAACATTAAGGGGAGCTTCCACAGAAAAACATTTTTTTTCTCATTATGCATAAAATATAGTGCTGTGTAGATAGCACTGAAAATAACAATTTCATTTTGTTCCAATAAACTTACTCTATCTGCAGACCCAGATACGGCCATTGTTGTTAATAATGTAATATTTTGGATGGCTTTCCCTGCTCAAACCTCACATTTATGTTTTCTTTATGGCAATACTATTGAAGTCCTGCTTGTAAAACAAAATCATTTTCTCTTAGACTTTCAGGGTGTCAGGCTGGTTGGTTTAGACAGTGCCATTCTATTGTTTACCACTAGGCAGTATGATAACTAGTTGATTGGACTTAGATAACGCAGCTAGAAAATATACAACACTTTGAATAATTATTTTTATCTGATTCTAGCAACAAAAACAATTTGGTGGGAGTTCCCCTTTAACCAATGTAGCCAACTGTTCCAAATAGCTTAAATAACGAGTATATCTGCCGCATCCATGTATCCACATTCTATACTGAAGTTATTTAATGGCGTTGCCCCATCCATAGAACCTCTATGGACTCCTGTGGAGTTTTTACCAATAGACCCTTTTCAGTTATGCAAATTAGTAGTTATTGGGCAATTGTTACAATGCAAGGGTGTAATGGTGATTGCACTAATTAATTTATAAAAGTGCAAATGTAATTAACCCACCAGAACAAGGATGAAGAACTATTTTGCTTCAGTAACTAGCTACGAAAAGGTGAGTATGGAGGCTATTTCAGGCATTTATGTGAGAATATTCAATCGCTAGGATCTATTGCTGGCAGACATTCATCACGTGACAAAACTAATACCACGTCTGTGGACCTCAATGGACATACTGGAGGTCTTTGGCTAAGAAGCAGCTGTAGCCAAGAGCAAATGCTAGCCAGTAGCAAATGGTAGCAATGGGGTGGTCTCCCTCCTGGAGGGACATCTGCCCATAAGGGCACTGTCCCAAATGGGGGGCTTAGCCTACATGCTGGTTCGAAGAATGATCTAATTCCCCGGGGATAATCAGCAGGAGATGATGTCACAAATTAACTAGTAAATGAAGGATTCCCCTGATGTACAGTAAAATAAAAGGAATTTGCATCAGTGACTCCAACGGCCCTATGATTCTTACTCTGCCGGTAAAAGCCGGGCTGTTGATACAAGCATTTGTATACTCTATTCTCTAATGCTCCGTAGATATATTCACCGGTCAATGTGTTACAATGCACAAAACAACTAGAAAAATACCAATTTATATTTTTTCATCGCCCATTATAACTACTGTGTGTTTTGCTTCTAGATATACCCATTGTTGGTTAGACAGTAAGGGGTTAAACCAGAAAGAGCTGTGGGAACCAGTCTGTGTTTTGGCTAATTTCCCAGATGGGCTTTGAGCCGAGAGGTCACTAGAAGCAGGAAATAGCAATATAAGCAGGGAGGTCCGCTGGACTTTATATTATATATATGTATACATATACAGTTTACTCTGCGCACATCTGCACTGCTCTCCAGGCAGACTCACAACCCCTTGTGTTTATTTGGAGGGGAGAGGGATTGGTATATATCTCAGTATTGGGGGCAGGGCACTGGACACACACGTAGCCGTGTATAATAACCCATAACACAGGTTTGGCCTTTAATTATTAGCATTATGTCCTGTGGTTGTCCGAGCCCTGGACATTGTGTAAACAGAGAGAGATGGATGGATTAAAGGTGATAGAGAGAGAGAAAGGGGCGATAAATATAGGTAGATGGATAGGAAGTCAGATAGTGAGAGGGAGATAAAGACGTTCAAAAGTATATGGAGAGAGATGTTCTAGATTACAGAGATGGAGAGGACCTGCATAAATTGAGGTTCCTACGCAAAGCAAAAGATCTAGGAGGTTATTGTATATTTCTAGTACAAAGCTAGAATAAAAGCCGTCCAAAACATTAGCACAATTTGTACACGTGTTTCTATATCCTTGTTTTTCCATTAATTTTGCCAAAGCACCAGAAAATCTGTAGCAGTTAAAGGTGCTGTTCAAAAATAGGATATTCAATTTTTAAATTAATGCCGCATTAGAAATACCAATTCTAGTACTGCCAAATGCATAAATCATTTTCAGAAATAATTCTGTAATTAATTAATTATAAATATTTTTAGCTGGAAACCCTTAATTTTAATGCCACACAGGCAATGATGGGCTGTTCCAGCCATAGAAACGGAATCATTGTTTTAATGTGATTAAACATTTAAAAAAGATAATATAATAATAGATCTCCTAATCTTTATTTGCTTAACACAGCGAGTATGAGATAAATGTTTGGTCTAAGTGGAACAGTAGCTTTAATCCACCAAAATGCACCATTCAAAACATTAAAGAAAGAGCCCGAAAACATGTCTTTTGAAAGAAAGTTACAACAATAACTGGAAAAAAAGACTAACACAGTTAAAAATGCTTAATTTTGGTAAGATTCAAATGTTTCACACACTTGTATTTACCATATACAGTTTTGAACGAAATCCTAAATTGAGGACTTATTTATATTATGTATTTATATTATCACAACAAGTGATATGCACAGGAGCAGGAAGTATACTCCTTATTTAATTGAATTAATAATAATATAGGAAGTGTTAACAATAATAAACCTGTTTCTTATAAAAATAAACTTCTGTAAATAGATATTTTTAAATACTTTTTTCATAAAATTCACTAATGTTATTTTTAAGTGTAGTATTAAAATAAATTAGTCCGGTGGAGACATTTTATAATTGAGTATAGTAAACAGTAATAAAGGAAACGTCACTTTTACATATAATTTATCTTTGAATTTGAAGGGGAGCTATTCTGGGGACATATAGTAACCAGCGACAGATTCTCAATAAGGGGGCTGTCCCCTAAAAATGCAAACATATGTTAACCTTTTGTGTTTGAAACTAAACATTTCCATTTGTCCACCTGGCACATTTTTTCTGATTGGCTACCCATTTTCTTAAAATCTTTTTTGGGCTTTGTAATTGATTTGAAATTGAATTAAAATGACAGCTCCTGGTTGTAAATGATTGAAAGGGCAATTACATGGAGAAAGTTTAAAATACCTTATTAATTAATAAGGTGTATAAAATCACCATCTGTTGTTCTGGGTCTTGTTGATACTCAATGCATCTAGAAGTATTCCTGATAATTAACTTGGTATTAAAATGGTTAAATTAGCAAGCCTTGGATCAAAGCATGGAAACCTGTCATGTGAACCCAATAAACTGGAATGGGGTCAATATGGCTTTAATAAAAAACAAAATAATTCTGTAATAATACAATTAATATTTATCATAAAAAAAACAAATAAAAAAAAATATATATATACACACACACCAGTATATATATTATATGCATATATTATATATTTATATTTATTATATTTATATTTTATATTTATTTGTATATGATTTTAATATTTTTGTTATGCCAGACAAAATACAGATTGTGTACTGAATAAATATTTTAAATATAACGGTATATTCCATGTGTCAAATATTTAGACACACCATGCAAATAAATAAAATACATTGCAGCGCAATACGAGTACTTTCGTGTATAAATAGCTCTTCGCTGTGCTGCTTACGGCACATTCTACAATATTCTGGTCCTCTTACACTCCTCTTTGAAAATATGGTTTCAACATCCTGCCTGCGGCCTGTAATCTGATACTTATATAAACAGATGCAGAGCTCTGTTATGACAAATAATTATACACTGGTAATACTCAGTCACAATGTGCAATGTAATGTTTGACCTAATCACCTATTTCCTGTCTTTCGTTTCCAGTTCCTGCTTTTATCAGAATGTTTAAGAATAGCAAAGTGTATTCCAGCTGCCATCATCTAATGCCTGTCTGGTAGCGGTGGGCAAGAGTTTGTGCGTGGGAAGCTTGTGACCCCCGCCAACTTCTAATAGGTACCATATTTTGCCCTCTGATGGAGAAGGAACAAGGGAACTCTTTTTTTAACCCGAGATTTGGAACCTCCTCCACCTCCCCTCCATCTTTACTTTTGCTGTCAGCCTTAATCACCTCTCTCCAATTTCAATAATTATTTAAATCATTAGGTTGCATCAAAAAGAAAACTTCCAAATAATTAATAAAAGGCTTGTTTGTTTCATTTTCCAGTCTTATTAACGCAAAGTTGTTTGAGTGGATTCTTTGTATTGTTGGCTATGGTTGCGAAATGCTAAATGATCACTTAATGAAATCCATTTTTTGTAAGATATTTACACCGGGATTTCAATAAGACATACAATAAGAGAATAAACCACCCTAGAAACCGATAAAATGTTCCTGTCATTCTACATTGTACTCCTCTTATAACACTGCTCCAGAATATATACATATCTTATGTGTAAGTCTCATTGTATTCAGTCCCATCAGCCCCACGCTGGGCTAATACATAGCCCTCAGGGCCAATATTCAAGGCAAGGCTCACCACACTATTGCTCTCAACTGCACTCCACGTGGCTGGAACGACCACGCATGAGACACTTATTCTACATATATTCACAAGTCACAACATCGACAATCGGCACAGAGACATCTTTTTTATTAACACTTTCTTTAAAGTTATGTAGAACAGCTAAGTTATTAAATAGAACAAACTTGGCTCCTAGTAAATGTGAACAACGGAGTCTTTGAACAAACATGATGCATATATTCAGATATGATCTGAATCTTAATCACTCTAAGACAGCCACTGCAGACATACTGTGGAGTTGGATTGCTGTTCAGCTAAGGCCAAAGGTACGAGGGTACCATGGCTCCAAAAATTACTCCTTAATTGTCTCAATATGAAAGAAGAACATCCTTTCATTTTTTGTTCCTTTTATGTTTTTGATTCATTTACCCAAAGGATGAGATAGCAGACGGGAAACATTTGTAGGCTCTGTCTATTCTGGTCAATTACATCCTTAAAACCTGTATGATCCTTGACCTCTCTTTGTATGCAGAATGGACATATGTGTACCCAAAGCATATCAGGGCTGAATTTGTCTATTAACCTATGACACTTCTTCTTGGAGGTTATTCTGTAGATACACCACACTTTCATTATAGTAATACTTCTAATTAAGTTAGACCCTGATCCATATGTCACTTCTGAATGTTTCTTATATCACTGATACAGAACTCTCTGAAGATGTGATCCTTGAAGTGTCACTTAAAAAGACATTATCAGAGCTGGTCTATAACCTACCCATAAACCTCAGTTTCCCATGCGTGTTTTAGAAGCTGTATAGAACTACAATTTGCTTAACAAGCGATACTTCCTCTAGGCAATAACATTTCATACACTTTCTCTGACACTATCCCGCTTTCGGTTTTCAGATTCCTTATTTACTAGTTTACATCTGTTTCTACTTGTACTTTGCTTACCTATGAAATATTTGAGCACAAATGGCTTGCTGATCAGAAACAGCTTGGGTTTACTATAAAAACAAACATAGCTGATAGGTAGTTTTTTTGGTCTGTATTATTATTCCCAGGTATGCATATTAATTCTTCCGCACTGTCCTAGGCTGCCTCCATCTATTCTATATCTGAGATTATGGACAAGTGCTGACAGGCAGAAGCAAACGATGGAGGCTGTGCAGACTCAGCATAGTCCTCCATAGTGTTAATGGGCCAGTTGGGGAGATCAGTGATCTCCCTTTTAACCAGTCGGATAGGAGAGAGGCTGCCACCAATACATGGGAACTCCTTGGGTTTCATTCGGAGTCTCCGGGTGAAGGATTGCTCTTTCGCCGTTTTTTTTTGCCACGTTACCTTCCCAATTCTCCTTTCTCTTCCATACAATTCTATGCTATCTGGGGCTATCTCCGCCCATGTGCACAGCTAGCCCCTCCCCTGGCATGGCTAACCCAATCCTGACATCAATAATAAACAGGGACAGAGGAAGGGAATGCTCTCTGAAAGGGCCACATGTGATCAGGAAGATTCCTAAGATTTTGTCTCATTTGTTGACATTTTATTATTGACACACTCTTAATTTATATTTACAATATTTACCCGATAATGTGGTGCTAGAAGGCCACATACTGTATCGATGAGAAGATCTCCAGATCTGGTTGAGACAATCTGACAGTTGTCCTGACCGGTGTCTTTGACAGGCTGCCATTGTGCTCAGGGCATATGTACAAGGCTAAGGTTATGGGAGGAAAGTGCTGGGTATAGCACATGCGCATAGCTGCCCACATTACCAAATTTGTTGAGCGCCCGTCAACTGTCCTGGAGTATCCTAGACTGGAAGTCCATGAGGGGGGACATATATCGTGAGGGGCTTCAAGCGTGACTGAAACTTCCCATAAAAGAGAACTCAACTAAGCATGTGTCCACTATGTAGATTGGACGGCGTGATGTAGCCAGTCCATAACACAATGCCATGATATATCTGTGTAATTAACCGGGGCAGAATGTTCTTAGTTGTAATGGGGGCTATAAAAGGTCCTTGGGATACAATTCAGCCTCGAGGAGTTCAACTGCACAAAAATGATTCACATCAATACAACGTACACTGTATAGTATACTGAGACCACATAAAAAGAGATTAAGGAAATTAACCAGAGCATTCAAAGGGTTAAATAATACATATTATCCCTTGATATAGGCAAGGATAATATTTTCCGTTCCCCTTCACGACACGGCTTTATTGTATGACTACCATTGACTACACTGTGACCCAGGCTTTGGATACTTTCTATGATGTGTCTCCCATCATATGTACGAGACAGACGAGATACACGTAACATGCTTTACACGCAGGATAGAGCGTCATGCAGTAAAACACTCTTATTACTGTTAGCTCTCCGCAGTACATACATCAGACTCTGGTAGAAATGGTATTTTGGAAAAGCCCCTCCCTGGAGTGGGACTGGGAGCCGAGGCAGGAAACTGGGGTCAGGGAAGGAGCCCTGAGGAAGTGAGAGGAATAAATCAGGCCTCAGAGAGAGGAGGGGTGGAGGGGCAGAGGGGAAGGGGTGTTCCTGAGGAAATGCGGAGAAGGGGAGCAGGTTTCCTGCAAGGAGACTATCGTGATAAGGGTTAACCCCTTCACTTCAACAACTGTTGGTACATGACACGCATCTCTGAAAGGGTTAATACATAGCCATCGTGCCAGCAAACTTGTAAAATGCCGTAAGGCCTAAAGGTTGCTGACGTTAATGACTTTATTGTTATTAGGATCTGTCTTCACTTTCTTAATTTTTGATCTGCTGCCTCGTGTGTAAAAAGTGCCCTTTAAGCTTCACATGACGTCTGTTTCAGGTTCTACAATTAGACTGAGTTCACTTGCTTACGCTAAGTTTCTGTGTAAACAGAGCTTCTCTCTTAGACTCTCCTTATCCATATATAACTGGCTATTTTGGGAGAAATTGCTGTGCGATTAAAAAATAATAATCTTACAGCATTAAGTTTGTATAAACGACCAACCAGAATGGAGCCTACTGTGCGATGGATTGTGTAATGCATACAGTAGACACATATTTTTCATCTTGGAGCCTCACACACAGCCTTTTGTTTAGTTAAAAGATCCCTTAATTGTATACTTTATGAGGATCTCATATAGAATGCACATCTTCTGTACACCCTTTTTTGCGCTTTATACACATTGTGTTCCCGCGTCCGCTCTGCGGTTCTGTGCTCCAGGGTGACACCAACCAGAATGCAGGGCTAAGACAAAGAGAATCATATAAATCTCTGGTTTGGGGGTTAAGATTAGACTGTTACCGATAACTAGTGGCATAAAATGCAAAGTATTCCACCAGTGGAACATAAAGACTGTTCCTATATAACGTAGTTATTTTCATGTATGTTACTTTGCGTAATGTTGCGGTAAAACTTCCTAACCACACTGGATCTTTCCTTATCATTCATAGATAATGAGGTTTTTCATCCTAACCGGTGCAATTTGCCAGTTTGTATCTGAAAAGTCAGTGAACCAGAGGTTTCCTGACAGGGAACAATGTCTTACGGAGGCCCTTACTGATTTCAACGTTCTGTGTCTGCTGCGGTTAGGGAACGTTATACATTCAAGGACTCTAGAAGTTAAGCATGAGTTTGCCAGATGACAGACCCACTGTGAAGCATGTGCATCGCCATAGCTGCCGAAATTCTTCGTAGAATGACAATGACTTCATAGAACTACTCTTCAGAACCGATATGAGCATTGGAATCCCACCCAACATTTCCAGTTGAGACGCCCGTGTTGGGGGATGTAGCAAGGGACAGTGGCAGCAAGTGGGCAAGGTCAGGGTCAGTTTATTGTCAAAATAGCCTCAACATTCTTTTTGTGTAAAGGTGTCAGATTATCTTTATCTAACACTAAAGGAACCGATCAATTTCTTGATCCCATCAGGCGTGTAACACATGACCCTGCATGTCACCCTAATTTCATGATAATGAGGTCTGGTTTTGTATTTTTATTAATGAACAAACTCAGAGTGTTTGTTAAACATACCACTGGCTCATATTTGGGGCAAAATGCATTTATTTGCTCCATAAAGATCCATAACAGGGTACATAGTTGGGTAGGGACTCCCAAACACAGTTTTCAGGGGTCCTTGGGACTATATATTACGCAATTGCAGCAAGTTTGTCTATATATTGAGAATTGGTTCTCCTGGTTTGTAAGAGTTTTTTTTTCTTTGCATTGTGTTTACTTGCTTTAAATGTTTAAATATGAATGCATTCAAGCTTTTACCCTCCTCAAATTGTATATTTTATGGACGAGTGTTTAACTTTAAAACAGATGGAAGCTCTAATTGATTGACTACTTCAGTCCTTGGGAATTGGTCTGAAAGCTGCAGTCTCTGCTCTGAAGGGTGCCGTCTCTCTGCGTGTGTCCTGGGGGCATGATTGGTCTGGTTTGCCCCAGTCATGAGGTTGCAGCCCTTTCATGATATAATTGGATTTTAATGAAGCTTTTTGCACAGTCCTGTGACTTTCTCGATATGCCTGCAGGACAGCAGCACATCTCACAATGTTGGAACTGTGCTCTTGGGATGAGAGGATGTTTCATAGGCCTCTCCGCTACATCTACCACCCCCACAGTGCCCTAAATGAACTTCTCGTAGAATATGTATGTGGTCCTCTTCAATACAACATGATGAGAAGAATGCAACAGATTTTATGGCTGCTGAGAGACTGAACGTTCTCTGTCTTGTGGCAGAAGCTAAAATCGGGATTTCACAGAATGACAATGAGCTGTTATAAAACTGAAATGAATGGCTGTAGAATTCATACAAGGTGGGGCGGGCTGGGGTAAGCAGTGTATAATATTACCACCCTCCTCTATCACATACAAGACCTCTCGTTTATTTGCAGCATGAAAGCCAAATGATACCCTCCAAAAAGCACATGAAGACATTTCTTTCTGGTAGATATTTTTGGTGTATGCACTGCAACGTTACTGCATTTTCCAAAAATGAGAGAAACCGATACAAATTATCCACAAGATATCTGGTTAATGATTATGGCTACTGGTCCAGTGGGTAGCCCGTCGGAGCCACAGCAGGCATTACCTTCCAAGATACCTTGTGGCATCTTGGACCAACTTTAGTTTTTAATACAGTTTTTCTCTTATTGAGGACCATAACAGAAGAAAGATTTAAATTATTTTGCATGCATAAACTTCATTCTGCCCGCAGACCTTTTTCTAGATATTTATCTATATATATATATATATATATATATATATATATATATATATATATATCTTTAATACGGGGGTTGTAAAATAATTAGTATTGTCTCTTGCAATCAGTGGTCTACAGAGGAGGCCTAACAATATACTCTTTTATAGTATAAAGCCATAATTCTTTAAGGACATTTTACTGTATGACTGGATAGTAATGATATAGAAGGGGGTTATATGACTAAGTGCTCTCTGGTACATATTGCACCTTTTAGTGGTTGTTTCAGAGCAGCACTTTAGGGGTTATATTAGCTCTTCGTGATGTGAGTCAATTAGCAGCCTTGTATTAACATTTGAAATGATTCAATTCCTGTTTGTCACCTGCCTTCTGCTTTATGCCCAAAAGAGGTGTGATCTCTTTATAATGCGGAACCATCCCTTTCCTCACACTTACAATTTGGCTTCTTTATATTCTATACAAATCCCAAATCTTTTATTTCTCCACAAAATTAAACAATTAAAGCATATTACTCTTCCCCCTGTCTGCGGTGCGCATCCAGCAGGGTTGGGGCTGTCTTTTTTTTTTTATTTGGTGGTTTCCAGGGAAATAATAATCAGAAGAAATGTTCAGTGGGTTTCCTAATTAGTCATTTTGGTTGCAAGGAATCAAATTCCACATTTCAGTCTTACTATGGAGATAGAACGACAGCAAATAATCTACCATGGATCAATCAGAGAGTTACATTGTGACACAGAAACAGAATCTTAAAGCGCATTTGATCAGTTGAATTATCCAAATTAAGTTCAGGGGCTGGGGAGGGGTGCTGTATTTCGTTAATATGGGGTAGACCTAGGGGAAGATGATGTAGGCATCCCCTAGGAGGGCATCTTGGGGACTAACAATGACAGGGTGGTTGCCTGGGTCTAAGTTGATAATGGGTCTGAAATGTTTTGCTGGTGATCCTTAACTAGACAGATGCAGTTGAGTATGGATCTAGTAAACAAATGGCAGTAATGGAGCTATTGTTGGTGCTGCCGAGGATATGACGTCATAACCCGGTCCTCCACCTTTTAAGGACATATGGCACTAGGAGAAAGTGAGCTATGGAGGATGTGAGGACTCGGCTCAGTCCTCCATAGTGTTATTGGGCTGGCTGTGAGGGACTGACTGCTCTCACTTTTAATGGGCTTGCTTAACAGTGGTGCTACATCAAGCCTAATCTTGCGAAAGAGGGCAATAGGCTCCCTGTTTTGCAGCAGACGGGCTGCAGCCTCATTAGACCTGATGGTCTATATACATTCAGCTCAAACTCAAAGACGCTGACAGCTTTTGCATTCATAGCATTACCAATAGAAACTTTCTTCTTTAGGGCCCCAGAGCTGTCCTGGAAATAAATATAAACGCCACATATCTTCATATTTGCCTGAGCATCAGCCAAAACTAATGTGCAACTTGTAACCCAAATGTACCCAAACCTGTTTTTACTGTATTTTAAATGTTTATTTTCGAATTCATTCAAGGATGTGTCTGGTGCCAGAATAATGATCACGGGTATTTTGTATAAAGTTACATCTGCTATCAGATCAGGTATCATTACAGAGTGATTTAGATACATGTGTATCGGCTGATATCTGAAGTGCATACAGGGAAATATTTGACCTTTTATATCAGATCCGTTATCCGGGTTAGTTGTTTTCTGACGCAGCGGGGCAGAACAGCGACGTACATTAATATGTAGTCACTGAAATATTGCATAGTGTAAGGGAATCAGTTCTTTAACTCCCAGTCTTCTGTTTATTCCCAATATTAGGTTAGAAGATACCTAACTAGATTATGTAGGAAATGATATGCATCAGAGAAGATAACTTAGTCTACATTATTCACTTTGTGGCACTAATTATCTCACAGACGTTCCCTCCCTACCTAGCAGGTCTTGAGCCCTAGGGGGAAAAGTCCAAGAGCCACATTGCCACATTACTAGGACAAATCCTTCTACCGGAAAATCAGGCTACTTGTGCTAAATTGGGCAGGTGTTACTGACCCATTTATACTATGGCGTCCTATACCTAGGCTTCACAGACTCCTGTATTATCTCTATGCCTGTGCCACAAGTATTTGACATCATGCTATGGTGCTCAGCATTGAGAATGCATAGGGTGACAAAACACTACTTGTGCTAGATCTTGGAGGCCACATAAATACACTGTTTCCTCCAACAGAGGTTCTCATTGAGTAAAGGCCTCAGTTGGCCAAGTGAGCCAATTTTAAGCAGTGACTGTCCTCTCAATTATTATTAAAGTACTAAAGTATAGCCTCCATTTTTCAGCATTGAAATGCTACTTTCACCAAATTTGTTTCTAAATCAGTTTTTCTGTCTTTCAAGTATTTAGCTATAAGTATTCACTATTCTGTTAATCTTCCTTATCCTGGCTCAAAAGAAGCCTCGTTACAGGACCCCAGTGCCTGACTGGGGGGGGGGGCTAATTTGGAGTGTTTGGTTCCAGATATAATTAGGTTAGCCAGTGTTGACTCAAGCTGGGTTGTTTGGTATTGTGATCATTATGGATCTCACCAAATGCTGACTTCAAAGTCTTGTTGTGCCAATTTCCAGCTTGCCCACCTCTAGTTCTAGGTTACTGCAAAGCTTAGAATTTAAGCAGAAGGTTATTATGGTCATGTCAGTGGGGGTGGATGGGGATGACATATGGAGTGTGGTCTTGCTCACTACATGGTAACCTCATATTAAATATTAAAGCATATTTAATGAATATTACTGCATTCTTAAAGTATGTTAAGGCATAGTAAGAGTGGAAGCTTGTTCTCTTCTTTCTGTTTCTATAAGTCCTACTTATGTAATATGATGGCACTAGATAAATATTCAAATAATTATTATTATCTTTCATTTATATAGTGCTAGCAATTTATGCAGAGTTTCTTATACAGTATGGCAAAGAGTATCACAAAACTAGATTTGACTGACATTGCAAACTAATACATTAGGTAAAGAGGGCCCTGCTCACATGTAAAGTTATTTCACCCACTAGTGAAAAAAGTCACCCATTCACTACAAGGAATTAATAGAAAGTGGACAGTAAACGCCAGTCTAAGATCCAATAAGAAAGGGATGTCAAACTTGGTCCTAAAGGGCCTTATTCCTGAGAGTTTTGGGATTTTTCTAATAAACACCTAATCCAGACAAATACATTTGAGCATCGATAATAATATAACAAACACCTGTTTTGCGTTAGATAATTTTTGACAGTTATGCACTAGGATAAAGTCGATTTTATTCATGGGATCCATAGCTAATGATATCAGGATCATAGACTGTTTGATAAGGCACGGGCAGCTTAATTTTTTATAGCACGCCTTTACTTATATTAACATTCTAGTCTCAATGTCACTCATGTAAATATGAATTAAATGTAGATCACCAACATTGACTCAATGGAAGCTGGGCACTCTAGCTGTAAAGCCTCCAAAGGCTTTACAGAAGTGTAGGTTTGCATACTATATCGAAAACATACTCATTAAATGCAGTGTGAGTTCTTTCAGCCCATTTTGTGGCCTGGCAGTACCCATTAACATCATGGTATTTGTACATACAGGACAATATTTACAGTAGCAGTCTAAAACAGCAGGGAATCTTGTGCCTTAATCTCTTTGCCTTTTCCCAAAAACAGTAACTATGGTTAAGTTGATACCTTTGCTGGCGGACTATACTGCATTAGATTGCAAGCTTTCAAGACTACTTACATTTCCTCTTCATGGTAGAAATACCTAAGTAGCCAAGAGGTTACAATCTAATGCAATTCAGTAAACCACTAAATGTATCATCTTTACCATTCCTGCCCCTGCGGTTGGTTTGTCAGTGTTAATGTCTTTCACTTTCATCTACTATAGACACAATGCAAACCACCGTCTCCTTTTCAAGAAGTGCTCTTAACCTGAGTGAGGATGTATGCATGTGTCACTGTTGTAGTGCTGTGAATAGTTTGCTTTGAAGATTTCACTCCTGTCCTTGTGTTCCTCACTCGGCTGAACAAATGTTTCCCCGTCCTCAGTCAGAGCATTGCTGTCACCTCTTTGAAAGGACAACATGTCATTTCACAAACAGGCGAGAGTCCAAACAAGGGGAGGGGTACAGAACAACCAAATACCATATTACACTTAAATCTGTAGTCTTTAGAGTCTAGAAAGAATAATACTATTGGGTATTTTGAATGAATTGAGGTCCAGTCACTCCTCTTCTTTATTTCCCTACTGCATTGAAAGATGAAAGTAACAAAGGTCTTCGTGGAGCTTCTGGAAGGTGTCAGGCTGAAGGAGCCCAGGGGGGCTTCTGTGAACGCCCATAGCTCCACTTGGTTTTTCTACCTTCAAAGCTTCATCCCTCCATTTTATGAAATCCCTGTCTCTGTGATCAAAAGCAGGGTCATGTCTGAGCTGTGGCTTCTATCAGCTCCCTCCTGTCTCCAGGTGTGGGCAGTTAGCAGCCTCTGGTATCAATTACAGTTTTTTGTACCTGGGAATAGGATGCTTACTAATTTGCTGGCAAATACGTTTTATATCAAAATTATTTTCAGTGTATATACAAATAAAAACGGTGTCAAGATTTCGGTGTCTAGTCTGGTATGTTTAAGCCAGTTTAATTATACTCAAATTGCTTTCAATTTGACAATGTGTCATCTTTTTCAAATTGGGTGGGATCTTATATCACTTCAAAGCAAGGGTTTAGAAACAGACACATTGAGGCTTGGGAATGATGAACACATTACAAAGGACATTATTGCACTGTAGCCTCTGTGACTAGATAGACAAGGCATATCCCCAGCACTGCGTCAAAGGGAAAATTAGAAATTATATATATATATATATATATATATAATATATTATATATATAATGTATATATACATATACAGTGGATATAAAAGGTCTACACACCTCTGTAAAAATGCCAGGTTCTTGTGATTTTAAAGAATGAGACAAAGATAAATCATGTCAGAACTTTTTCCACCGTTAATGTGACCTATAACATGAACAATTCAATTGCAAAACAAACTGAAATCTTTGAGGGGGGAAAAACTAAAATAAACCTCACAATAGCCTGGTTGCATAAGTGTGCACACCCTTAAACTAATACTTTGTTGAAGCACCTTTGGATTTTATTACAGCAATCAGTCTTTGTGAGTAGGAGTCTATTAGCATGGCACATCTTGATGTGGCAATATTTGCCTATTCTTCTTTGCAAAAGCGCTCCAAACCTGTAAGATTGCGAGGACATCTCCTGTGCACAGCCCTCTTCAGATCACCCCACAGAAGTTCAATTGGATTCAGGTCTGGGCTCTGGCTGGGCCATTCCAAAACGTTAATCTTCTTCTGATGAAGCCATGCTTTTGTGGATTTGGATGTGTGTTTGGGTCATTGTCGTGCTAAAAGGTGAACTTCATCTTTATCTTCTTAACGGAAGCCTGAAGGTTTTGTGCCAAAATTGCCTGGTATTTGGAACGGTTCATAATTCCCTCCACCCTGATTAAGGCCCCGGTTCCAGCTGAAGAAAAACAGCCCCAAAACATGTGGGTATGGTGTTCTTTGGGTGATGTGCAGTGTTGTTTTTGCGTCTAACATACCTTTTGGAGTTAAGGCCAAATAGTTCAACTTTGGTTTCCTCAGACCATAGCACATTTTCCCATGTGCTTTTGGGGGACTTGATGTTTGTTTTTGTAAACTTCAGCCGGGCTTGGATGCCACCCTACCTCATAGCCCATTCATATGAAGAATACGAGATATTGTTGTCACATGTAGCACATGGCCAGTACTTGCCAGAAATTCCTTCAGTTCCTTTAATGTTGCAGTAGGCCTCTTGTAAGCCTCCCTGACCAGTTTTCTCCTGGTCTTTTTATCAATTTTGGAGGAAGTCCAGTTCTTGGTAATGTCTGGTAATGTTGGTAATGTTGATGACTGTCTTTGTGTTCCATGGTATATCTAATGCTTTTGAATGTGATTGGTTAAATCTGAACACAGCCCCAGCCCCAGTTATAAGAGGGTGTGCACACTTATGCAACCAGGCTATTGGGAGCCACCCCCCCTAAGATTTCAGTTTGTTTTGCAATTATAGGTCACATTAAAGGTGGAAAAAGTTCTGACATGATTCATCTTTGTCTCATTCTTTAAAATCACAAGAACCTGACATTTTAGGGGTATGTAGACTTTTTATATCCACTGTGTGTGTGTGTATATATATATATATGTAGTGACATTACTGATGCCCAGCCTGGTGTTCAGTCAACTGCCACAGGACACAGCAAACTACCTGTAACAATAGCACATCACAGTTGGCCCTTGGTCAGAAATGAGTAGGGAAAACCTAGAAGAGAAAGTTTTCTGCCTATAACAATCACATTCCCCTTTAGTTAGCCCTTTGGGTACCACAACCACCAGGACTTAGCTACATCTCTCAATGGGAGGATATTATCTTTGGGTCTTTTGCACCATGCAGTTTTAGGGAAGCCTTTGTTTCACCCAACTCTGGAGATGGATCTTTGCCATGGGTGATCGCAAATGCTTAAAGGGAAAGGACCAACCTACAACTCCCAAACCTTGTCCCAGAGTAAATAAATAAACATCAAAGCGAAATGGTTACTAGAATAAATTAAATGTGCAGTATTTGGACCCATCCTACAACGTGGGCTACCTACCAGACAGCCAAAAGACCAAGGCAGGTGGTGAATAGGTCATCCATGGCTATAGAACTTTTCCTAGTTCGTCTGTCCATTTCTGTCTATTTCACTTTCCATTCTGCCCAGAACGTGCCAAACAATAGTACCAGCAAACCAACAGGAGAACAAGAGGTTATCACGGCTACTTGACTTTAGTGGCTAAAGGAATCAATATAATCCTTTTCAGTGAGCTGACCAACACAAACATCTTATCCATCTCCTTTACATGATAATCAAGGAGATGACCCTGAGGTCTCAGGCAGGCAGCCAGTCTAAGACTCACATATCTTTAACCCCAGCACTGCTGGAAGAGTCCTGAAGAGTACATCTCTGCATTGTGAGTTTGTAGAATCATGTGGGAGAAAATGAGGTTAACTCAAACAAGCATTTTTAAGTGGGAACAATAATTGTGTGTGTTTTCTAATTTCAAAGGTTTTAAATCTAATCTGTAGTTTGCATTGGCTCTGCAGGTTAGGAACACATCTTTTGATACAGACAGAAGGGCCGCTAGGTCTGTCCCTCCTACCACAGGGTGACAAAGACAGCAGAGACCTTTGGCCTGCAGACTCTACTCATCTGCTGTCACATGGTGGTATAAACAGAAGGAACCTGTGATCTGCATCTGTAAGGACTGCATAAGAATGACAAAGGGAACCTTTGACCCAAGAACATTGTCTCTCTTTTTGAAGGGTGACACAATATCAAACTCGTAGACCTATGGACTCATTGTGTCTGCTCCCTCTCTGCAGGATAACCCTGAAATCACCAGCTGCTCCTAAGCCACCCTATCACTGCTTTACTCCTCTGTCTGTTAGGGGTTAAGAGAAGCGTGTGCTGTCAGATGATGCCAAGATTTGTATTCCTACATTTCCTTATCTTCAAAGCTCTGCATCAATGCTAATGGGGACCAGCCTGGGGAGGGAGGGGAGGCAGGGGGAGATATTAATACCAGTTAGGACATGAAAGGCTTTACATGACATTCAGGATACCCACAGCCCCCCTCACCTTCCCCGTCTGCTTTTAATATTGTCTCCTTTCCCTTAATTAGGAGTTCCACACGCTATAAATCAAAATATAGAGACAGATCTATAATGATTTTATATATATACACACATATAAGCTATATAGAGGGGTAATGTGCTTATTGAGTGTGCATATTATTAATTCATTGTGAATTACATTAAAGTTGAACCATAAGCCGCAGGATGACACTACCTTCCAATAAATGACCTAGGGAAGCCACCAAATCGGTGGTTTATGGCTAAATAAGTGGTGTTTTCTAATGTCCAAAAACACAGTCCAAATATGGTTCCTTGCCTTCAGATTTGTAACACTGCCCTATGATTGTAGAGAATGAGTAAAGATTTCCAAAAAGTAGTGTCCAATGTTTCACACTTAGCACTATCTAGTGTTATTATATGTTATTATATCAGTAGTATATCAGTAAATTATACACTATATTGACTAAAGTATTGGGACATCTGACCATTACACCTACAGGGACATTTGTGACATCATATTCTAAATAAATAGACATTAATATGTAGTTGTTCCCCCATTTGCAGCTGTAACAGATTACTGATGTTGGACGAGAAGGCCTGGCTCGCAATCTTCGTTCCAAAGGTGTTCAATGGGGTTGAGGTCAGGGCTCTGTGCGGCCGGTCAAGTTCTTCCACACCAAACCCATCCCCACCATCTCTTTATGGACCTTGCTTTGTGCACTATATGCACAAACTATTGGAACACACTTCTAAATTATTGAAATCAGAGTTTGAGCCCCTTACTTTCAGTGAAGAAAAACTTTATTCCTTCAGCACACCAAGACATTTTAGACAATGCATGCTTCCAACTTTGTGGGAACAGTTTGGGGAAGACCCGTTTCTATTCCAGCATGAATGTGTCCAAGTGCACAAAACAAGGTTTATAAAGGCATGGTTGGATGGGTTTGGTGTGGAAGAACTTGACCGGCCGCACAGATCCCTGACCTAAACCCCATCAAACACCTTTGTAATCTGGAATGGAGATTACGAGCCAAACCTCACAAATGCTCTACTGGATGAATGGTCAACAATTCCCACAGAAAGAATCCAAAGGCTTGTGGCAAGCCTTCTCAGAAGAGTGGAAGCTATTATAGCTGCAAAGATGGGACACTGCATTACATTTATTTATTTAGTGCCAGCAGATTCCGTAGTACTGTTACAATTAGTGGGATCGCTTTAAGTCACACACAATAACAAACTTCAACTTCAAATTAATGTCCCATTGCTCAAGCTTTGATGCTGATTTCCATAAATAAGACACATTCTAGTTATTGAAATCCCATTTATCTGAGACTTTTGAATTAACTGGGTATCTGGAAACAGTGAGGCAAGAGTAAATATGTATTTTGTGGATATGATCCCTAATGCAAGAGAGGTTGTACAAAGCAGACAATTTATGAGCTGAACTCCAGAGATTAGTTGCTCAATGTCACCATGCAAGGGACATCACACCAGAACACAAGTAATGGGAATCCCCACAGTACTTAGTGACATAACATATTGGTGACATCATATCTTTTGTTTTACCAGGAACTTGAGGGGTTGGGGGCATGTATTGAACATTCAAATGCTGCATTTGTTACTCAGTGACAAATTGTTATTCTCCCTCGTTAAAAAATCATAGATCTGTCATAATATGCAATAATGAGGTAATGAATGCATGATCAGTATCAAAATAACATGAAATTTGTTTATAACTACATACAATGTTTCTTACTTTATTAAACAATTCTGTATTGGATTTGTAGTTGTCCATCTATCTCAATACTGAAAAAAGGAAATTTCTTTGCAAATACTTTGTAACTTTTTTGTGAAACCTCCCTTATGCAACACTTGCATGGGTAATGTGGAAACTTTGCTTACAGACATCACTATACACGCAATAACTCTACTTGCTGAAAAGTAGCGAGCTTCGCAAACATTGTAATGCGTGTGATGTCATTGACCATGGGAACGCAACATTTTGAAAAGTCTAAGGTTCAGTTTATTTAGAAACTTCTCAGGTATTTAAGTGATCCATTGATTTTCTTTTTATAGATTCTGATCTTCTTTTAAAAAAGGACCTTGATTCCTGATCTGAACTGATCTGTTGACTAGAGTTTCATATACTTTCTCGTAGAATGCTAGGACTTTAAATAAAATTAAATAAACAATTGTTGTATTTTGTATATATTTAAATGATGTACATATCTCCCAGAAAAAGACAAAGAATTTGGTACAGACTGTCTTTCAACATAGCCATAAGTTTGTATACATTATATACAATATGTATTTCTATATGTGCTTCTAATTTATTGCCAGCTAAGCTATGTTTGTGAACTATATTTATGGCGTCCAAAAATACTGCAAAGACTTTGATGTTTTTTAAAGACTTCCTGTCTCGAATTAGATGCTTGAATCCGTGCATTAAGGATGCACGTCCATATGTGACACATTATGTCAATGCCCTACAGGTCAGAAGCACATTTATCACTGTGGAGCCTCCTCTGCCCTCTGTCTTTAATAAACCTTAAGAAAGCACAAGGCAGCAACATCCAGGGTGAAATTACACAGGATAAGATGTCCCAGGTTCTACTTTCTCCATCTCACCCCATCTGCTACTGGTTATTCCTGTTGATGTGATTTCAAAATCCTTCTGCCTACACAAATCTGCCACTGTATAAAGTTACAAGCGACATAGGGAAGGATGGGGAAATCAAGAAGAAGAGAAATGCAGAGGGGGGGGAAAGTGTGATAAGCTACAGGACATGGGTACAGAAGAATTTGGGGAAGTGGATTAGGGACCGTTTAAAACATTCAAATCAGGCTACCGGTCCTGGGAAATGTTTTAAGGAATGGAGAAGTAGATTGAATGAGGGAAATGCTTCAAGGTGTGAGAACAATTTTAGAGAACATCTTATAAATGCTGTTGTGTTATGATGATAATACTTCTTTAGCATAGTGTTGTCCATGTGGTTGATAAAAAGACCATGTACAATTGAGGAGTAGTGGTTGGGGCTTCAAGCATTTGAAATTAATGACATTGGATGTACGGGTAAGCCTTTTATATGGGTTCAAAGCCAGAATCAAACGTATGTAGATATGACACATGTGACTCCATGCAAAAATACTATGGGAAATGCTTGCCTATCAACAGGAATAAGGAAAGCATACGTAGGATGAAGTGGATAACTTTAGTATTTCTGAGAGAATGCTGATGTTGTCAGTTGTGTTACTCAACTCCCACAATGGCCATGGGGATTCCCTTTGCCTTTAACCACATGACAATTGAGAATTTGCCAATAGGTTCTGACAATAAGGGAGTCTGCATGGTGTCCAATAGAAACCAAAGAAGGTCCACTATTGTTCTATTGTTACAAGGTAATTTGGTACTATGTCATGGGTCCCCATGATTTTACTTTTTTTGTGTTCCCGTTTAAGTGAGAGCATCTGAAGCACATGTGACCACAGGGGCTTAGACTTCCAGGGAATCTTGTGCAAAGTAGTGCTAGCTGGAGTTTGGGTATCAATGGATGTGTAGCCCTGAGCATGAGATGCGTTCAGAGTAACATATGCCCTACAAGACAAGGACCTGGGGGAGGGGAAAAACACCAAATGCATAATGGGATTCTGATCAATTGGTAACATTGGTGAAAAGGTAAAATATAAGTTGACTCTTGGCTTTCAGATGAATTAAAATGTATATGATGACTGGAGTTTACCTTTAATTGTGTATCCTTTCCCTATCTCCCCATTTAATTTCTACTCTGCCAGGCATCATTGTGCCGCTACATAGGAAAAGTTGGTAACGTTTGCCTGGAAACGGCTCAAATCTGGTAATGTTGTTGCCAGATCCTAGACAGAGAACATCTGGAACTGAACTAAGGTATCCAGTACATAACTGGTGTACAAAGGCATTAACATGCTTTAGGTATGCAAACTGTTGGGTATTAAAAGCAATTTACTGATATCGTAGAGCAAGAAATATTTTTATTAGCTTTCTGCTAGTCTACAGAGCCCCATACAAACCCAGAAAATCTAAAAGTAACAAGTAACATGTCTCATGCCATCTACAGATTGTATAACACTTTTTAAGACCTTCTCGGGTATCATGTAAAAGTTGACCTAAAGTTCCACAGCTGTAATCTAAGACAGTCCCATTGCTTCTGCAATTAAACTTAACAGGGTCTCTTGTCTATTCATACCCTGCTGAGTTAAATGATAAGTCTATGGTTCAAATGAACTCGTTAAGAGCTGGCTGCCACTGAGCTTCCCAGGTGGTCAAGTTGACAAAGTCTATTACAAGTACAGATTTGTCCCAAACTTGACACTGTGAAGGAAGGTATTCGGTGGGACTCTTACGATGAATTTTGGAAGATCATTTTACTTTGCCAAAGTCAATGTTACGTTTACGTACAACGGCAGGGTTGTAAGAACCAACTGAATTGGGTGTACTACGAGACAAACGTGCACTTACATGAACATCAAATAATATAGTCATGATACGTGGAACAATACAGCATCCATCAGTAAACTAAACCGTAGCAACATCTTGCTATTAAAGATTCTTTTACAATTTTTAATACTTATAAAATATATTAAAACATATGAACAAGTTTCTTACTTCCTGTGGAGTCAAATAACACTTTTCAAGTTTTTCTATTTATAATGCCTGGAGCAAAATCCATCTTTAAAATGTGAATCACTTTAAATTAACTTCCCTTTGATCTTCTTGACACACACTAATAACATGTGCACTTTGGTACCTATGACTGGTAAGTTGTTGATGGTAGGTACAAAAGATATAGCTTGAAGACTTATCTATCCATTATGATGGACCTACCTAGCTGAAGGACCCAGCTGATCTTACCTTACTATTATTATTTATTGTTTTATATAGCGCCATCATGTTCCGCAGAGCTGTACAATGGGCACATAATGCATAGTGAACTTTTATATTTTTTTCCATCTCATTGTAAGTTACTGTTTAGATTTTAAACTTTTCTGGACATTTTCTTATGCTTTTTCAGTTCTCAATGTATCTCCTCTTTCTGCTTCATTTCATCAGTATTCTAATGTGTAAATTGCTGAGCAAACGATTTGCCTCATTTAACCCTTTGGGTGACAGACACATAGTGGAAGAATTAACAAACTAAACCAGTAGCATGGAGACAGAATCTGAATAATAAGTTCATTGATCACATAAAGTTCTCCTGTGTTTATGTAGATGGCATTCACTTTGAATTTCAAACAGTATTAGTACCGCAGGGCCACGTTTGTAATGTTTCCAACCATCGCGTTCAAGGAGGGGTTAATCAGAGGCTTCTATGTCTGGCAGATGGCGGGACAGCCTCACCTCTTCTTTGTCTGCGCAGGTGAGGCTTGAACTGGCAGGTAAAAAAAGTGGGTGGGTGAGGGGCGGAGGACAGCTGGCGTAATTTATAACAGGCTAATAAAGAGTTCCTTCCTCCTTCCTAGATTCAAACTAGACCGTCCAGATATCTGGAAATGTTTTCTCCGCCTTCAAGTAACCGACTGTGCAAATATTAGAAATAAATATGTATGTCGGCCAAATGCGAGGGAAGAGATGGAAAGGTGGGGGTAGGCCAGAGAGAAAAGAGAGAAAGGGTAGGATTAGGAGAGAAGGGAAAGACGTGAAGGAGTCGATAGAATGACAAATCCCTGTTGTTAGGACTCAGTGTACACTGTGGTGTTTGTTTAACGTCATTATGAGTGAAGTTTTGTTATTTTAGTCCATTCTGGGTCTGGAGTGAGTGTCTGTATGAACTGGAGAGTGGTCTAAGGTCTCCAAGATGAAGTGTGTATGTTAACGTGTGTGGTATGTCTAGTAGTATACATTGTGTTCCACACATCAATTCCTTTATCCCCTTTTACATTAATCTCCCATCGCTCCCATTAGTTTGTAAGCTTTCGAGAGTCAAGCTCTCATCTCCTCTTCTTTCTTTGTATTTCAATATGTATCTTGTTTCATGATATACAGGACTTCAGAGAATGTCTGCATTTTAAAAATGGTAAAAGGACTTCCGATTATAAATTTTCCTGTTCCAGACTGCTAGCACTTTCCCGTCGCAGAGAGCTAGAATAACTCCTTATTGCTTTGTACCAACTGTGACATTCCATAGTTGTTGGTAATCCTGATTTTGAAGAACATATCCCCAAAAACGATACTAACGTCCTGTCCAGTGTTGTTATTCTCTAGTGTATAACCAACTTGGGCTCCAAGCATTAACAAAAGCAGTAAATACAGAGTGTTTCATGGGCGAAAAACCTGTAAGATCACAACACTATCCATGTAATATGGGCAGACCCACAAGTGGCATAATGCAATGTTGGGTGGCCAAAACAAAGCCTCTTGGTACGAGGATTTTTTTTGGTATACCCTTTGCATCTGTAATAAACGAGGCATTTAAATTATAGCGCGTATACATTTTACAGCTGCGCGGTAGGAGGCAAAACAGGAGGGGTTTATATTTGTCCCACCCACTCACATTTATGATCTGCCTATTTTTAACCATTTTGTTAAGAATATGAATGTTACCAGAGATATAGATGATCAAGAAGAACACACATCACTCTATACAACACGTATAATGTAGGGTGAAATACACTTTTTAGAGTAGCCGCTGAACTTCGAGCATTCTCTTTTTCATATTATCCTGCAGCTTCCTGCGATATCCCCGCGTTCACTTGTCATGTACAGATGTTCCGTTTCTTTAGACCATGTCAGCCGATTCTTCAGAATATTTATTTTAGCCTAAAGTCCTTTTAAAAGATTATAGATTCACAGCCAGGCCTTTATATTACGCCAGCTGTGCTCAGTTAGCAGCGGTTTGAGCATTTATACATTGAGGGAGATAAACATGACATGGGAGACCGTTACTTCATAATTACTTCCGGGTTCTCAAAGACCTAATGGTATTTACTTAAGATTTTGTTTAGAGCAACCCCTTCAAAAACCAGGCTCCATCATTTAAGCCTTTACCCCAGATTCAGAATATTCTATAAATACTTTCTTCCAAAGCCTTTCACTTTATTATACAATAGAACTGTTATTCTTATATAATATGAATCATTTTTTATGTTTTTTATTTGATTACAATGTATTAAGCACGTTGAAACCACTGTTTGCTATAACCTTGGCCAATTCGGCCTCCTAGATCATTGACTGCAGAGGTTGACTAATAATGTTGTGCATGTGGCTAATGCCATTTATGTACATCTACTGTGTTGAATAGTAGTATCAACCGGGGCGGGGAATTTTCCGTTCATGTAGTTAGCGGCCCGGCCTATCCAGATGCTGACCGCACGGTTCAGCACCCGATCTGCCACTGGAGCGACACTGGATCAGTTGAGAATGTGGCAGATGGCTAGTCCAGGCCTGGTAGTTTAATGATATTTAGGGATGAGGTACACGAAAACCTTATTTTAAACAAAAAAAATATAAGTTTGACTTTAGTTGGCCGAGAATTCTCAGGGTTTCGTCTGATTGGGTTTTTACTGGTTAATTCACACATTCTGTAGCAATTTCCACATTTTACTGAGAAAGCTTTAATCTATAGAGAACAAACTGCTAAGTGAGACTAGGCTGCACTTTATAGAACCATTAATATAGTTTGTTCCAGGTTCTTTTTGATGTGTAGGAAGAGATGTCATGTCCCTTTAAAAGCTTACCCGGGACAAATGACCGTTTATAGACTGTTTTAAATATTTCATTATATTTGGTTTGGTTCATTGGTTTGTGAGACCTATGTACGGCAGAAAGGGTTAACTACGTCCAAACAGTGGGAGGATGGATAATGTTTTAAGGGGGTGGCAGACTGTCATTTTACAAGATCTTTTACAAGGGTCCTGATAATCCCAAGTGCTGTTTCTATTAGATACACGTTCTGATAAGGCTAACAGGGCAGCTGCTGATGTTGACACACAGTTAACTGATAATCCTATTTGAGCATTGCCTGTGCGCCCCCATCCCTCCCCTCCATCTCAGCAAGACCCACTTTGCAGGTGCTGGTTATTGGTTTAACTTATCTTTAATATGAGAGACGATAAGTTCATACACAAAGCCATTCAATACAGGTAGACAGGGAGTGCCAGATGACCATCACCAGTACCGGCCCTGTAGTAGTGCATTATTGCCAAATGGTTATTGAACTTACCCTCCCAAACCCATTACTAGGACTGTTCAGTGATTGACCCAGAGTCTCCTGGTTCTCAAGGTCACACAGTCTGACGCTGACACCTTCATATTGTATTTTAATGACATCTGAGCATCCCAATTAATGTTTAACTAGTATATTGCAACCGAAACTCACTTTAATACTTACTTCTTGACAAGTGAAGGTATTAGAACTATTTGGTGCAATGACCGAGTCACTGTAATAGAACCCTTGGGTTTATTTAATTAAATACAATGTTTAGTTCAACAAACAATTTTATTGATTGAACTTTACATTATTCAGGAACAGTTTACCAGGAGAAACATGCTAAGATGACCCTTCATAATGTATAGTGAAGTGTGTTAATTAAACTGGCAACTCCCACATAACCTCCATCTTTAGTGAATGAATGAAGGCTTAGTCTATTTGGTTTATAAAGTCCCCGTATTCCTGGACCCACAGATCTAGCAGATAACTAGGGACAACTGCACTTAATAAGAGTGACCATTTTTGTCTCAAATGTCCCTGGTTCCTATGTCATCTTATTTACCAATCCGAGTAATACACTGTGCCTATAAAGAGTCTGAAAACATTGACTTTTATTCAGTTAAGTATTAAAAATAGCGGTGATTTACTAGTGTATAAGAAGTTCATGACACTTAGAAGAATAACGACGGGAATCCGGCAAAAAGGGGCAGCTGCAGTTGGCCTTTGTGTCTGAATTGAGATGGGGGGGGGTAAGAAGTGGTGCTGTAATGGAGGTGTATTTAGATGGATATGAAATAAGGGAAGCATCATAGAGCAGGTTCTACAGGAACACAACTAGAAGCTTTGACAGGGTAATATTAATTTCAGAGATATCCCTGAGATAAAGTCATCTTTGTACAGTAGCCACACATAATCTGAAAAAAATTATTATATTCTGGCAATATAATGCTACGGGACTAATTAGCAAATTACTGGCATATTCAAGCAGCAACAGTAGATGTAGAGGGTCCTGCTCCCCAGAGATGACAACTACAGGTCATGTTTTTTTCTATATTGTGATTCACAGATGTCTATTTTAGGGGGTAAAATACATGAAAATAATGTTTTATATTACAGTGTAGTATTTTCAGTACATGGTAAGAATCTTACTAGAGCTATATAATAATTGAACAGTATTAGTATTCTGAGGTAAATAACTGTCCTATGTTGACTAAATAACTTGATACAAAATCTGCAGAAAGCCCCTCATTTCTTAATATTCTGTATTAAGACCTCCTGATATTAAGCATTTCAAAACTTAAAGGAAGACAATTAGTATAGAGATTACAAGTATACATTTCAGCATAATATAGAAAAGTAAGTTGCAGCTGCATTTGGACCAAAAGGATATTAGCAAATGTACACATCTGTTCTATTAGTTGTTTCTTTGATCAGGACATAAACACACCCACGGGGCATTCAAAATTATCTTCATTTGCATCCCAGGCATGTGACATGAAAACTTTTCTTTGCAATAAGGCGATAATCAGATTTTAACACACAGACCCCAAGGAACAAACTGACTACTTTCAGGGCAGCACCACCAAATGGCCCAAGAAATTCAATAGCCCCAAGTTAGCATTATCCTGAATGCTTAGCCGCCTTAAGCCATTGCTTGTTGACCATCCCATTCCAACACACACACACTTGTATTTCTAAGACCGGTGCTTGGGAAGACCACAAAAAACATCCCAGCTGTGAGATGAATACTGCCAATGGTATCTTGCTCTATACTCTATGTAGAACTGGAAAGAAAAATTTATAAGGAAGTTTTGCCCAAACCAGACCAAGGGGAAACTACTACTCTGTACCTATATGGGGTATGATTTATGACATAAATCAGTCTGAACAGCTTCAACTGCACCTTCAATTGATTAGCTGCTTAGCAGGGCTGGCCCAAGACATAATACCGCCTGGGGCGAAGTTTAAAATG
>VKOC01024789.1:0-26012 GCA_009364415.1 Spea multiplicata | reverse complement strand
CTGGCTGCGTCTGTCTGCGGTGTGGCAACGCCTGCTACCTCCGCCGGAGTGGCCAGCTTACGCTAGGGCCTTGTGTCTGAGCTCTGGAAGTCTGCTGCCAAACGTCTAAGACTGACAGTGTTTGGGTGCTTTGCCCTGGGGTGAAACAGGTGAGTGGGTCGCCAATTGCCCACTCATTCGCCTTTTCAATGCTGCTGCTGGTGGTGGTGCCAGTATCTCTTCTCTGCCAGTTCGTTTCCTGGCTAGAGTCATGCCCAAAATGTCCCTAATGGTAAGGGCAGTTTCTCCCCCCTGGCTGCCTCTGTTTGCGGTGTGGCAACGCCTGCTACCTCCGCCGGAGTGGCCAGCTTACGCTAGGGCCTTGTGTCTGAGCTCTGGAAGTCTGCTGCCAAACGTCTAAGACTGACAGTGTTTGGGTGCTTTGCCCTGGGGTGAAACAGGTGAGCGGGTCGCCAATTGCCCACTCATTTGCCTTTCCCATTTCCTTTTCCATTTCATTATTTTCCTTCTGATACACAACCAACCAAACATAACACACACAATAACACATATAACACATATAACACACAGTGACATCACACATAACACACATACACACACACTTACAATGCACAAAACACAAGGACCTTTTCCTTGTTATTTGCCCTGGCCTTCACTCACTAATAGCATTACATTAACACTAACTCACACTTCACCCTATAACATTTTTCCATCCACATACCTGCCAACAGACCCAACTTTTTCAGGGACAGTCCTGCTTTTTTCCAGTCCTGTCCCATCTAATTTAGCTAAACTAGGTATGCAAAATGCAAATACACATAGGTAGTTATAGCTCGGTAGGTAACGCTACTATAAACATTTAATAAATATAATCAAGTACTAAATAATAAATCTAACTTTAAAATACATTTAAATAAACCCCTATTTTTTTTAAAAAAAAAACATTAAAATTAAATTATTATTATTTAGACATAATACATCTTTAACCAAACCAGTGCACTGCTACTAATCTTAAACATAACCGTACATTAACCCTAAGCTATTTTTTAGTTCTTGTCCAACATTTTTCCATCAGCATACCTGCCAACACACCCAAGATTTTGGTGGACAGTCCTGCTATTTTCCAGTCCTGTCCAGTAAGTAAGTTGGGTTGTTGCAAAGTATGCCATTGTAAATAGGTAGCAAATGTTAGGCATGTAAAGTGGTCCAAAATCAATTTAAAAATGTAAAATATTCCCTATTCTTTTATTAAACATCTATGGACAGTACACCTCGGTATGTGTGTGCAACTCTATTGGTCGTTTCGGCAGGGGGCTCGCCTGCCATCAACGAATGAAGTGCATTCTGCAGTTCTGCAATTCACTCGTTGATGCCAGACCAGCCCCCTGCTGAAACGACCAATAGAGCTGCACACACGTACCTTCACGGCAGCTGCTGCTGCTGTGATGTGTTATTAACCCCGTATTAACCCCTGCTAGGCAACCAGGAGGAAAACGAAGATTAAACGAGCACGAAGAATGTCCGCGAATATTCGCCCGAAGAGAAGACAGGAACGGGCGAATATTCGCGGAATACGAAGATTTTTTTTTTCCCGAAGACGAGCACGAAGACGAACACGAAGAGCCCCCTGGTGCCCAAGTCTAGTAGAAACCCTAGAACTGTCACTGAACCCAAATCTAATAACCCAATGATGGTACCACTCAACCTCTTTGGTTACTTGTTTTCTGACATATATCCCTCAACTTCATGGAAAGACAGTGACATCCCTCAACTTCAACCCTTGCTTTTTTCTTTAAATATGTGTGGTTGTGACACTGTTTAAAACCAGCCTTCTATTAATCGCAATGACTCTTGACTGTGAAATATAGTAAGGGTGGTATTTGGCAGCCCCCTTTTGACTGTATGTGGTACTGTAGGTAGAATTATTCCTCAAACATTTCACCTCACATATGCCTTATCAATGGCCAATCCTATAGTGTTTCTCCTGAAAGAGTGTCATACCACAACAATGAGATGAAATGCCTCATGCTACTACATTTCGGCTACAGCTTAATGTTTAGGGTTACATAGAAATGCAAATTAAGGATCAGCAGAAGACGTACACTTCGTCAGATCATGCAATGACTGTTACATATATGGAAAAACTCATGACACCTTGAGTTACCTGTGTGCATTATGGAAGAGAGTGATAGTGTATAAAAGTGTGCATTGTATGTGTATGGTGTTAGAGTGAGTGAAAGTGTCTCTATGTATGTGTAAGTGTATGGTGTTTTGAGTGAGCATATGTTAGTACGTGGTGTTAGCATGGGTATGAGCGTGTGGTGTTCGCATATATGTACATGAAGTTAGCATGTGTTTCTGTACATCTTACTATATGGTGTCAGTGTGAATGTGTGCAGACTGTCCATCTGACAGTTGCCCCATATTTACCCAATGTTTCACTCCAGTAGCAGATTGGTTGCTGCAGTGTGTGGCTACTGATTGGGTATCCCAGAGGCATGCTATTGGAACATAAAAATGTAATGTGCAACATGTCTAGATCTGCCCTTAAAGTGTCAGGCCCGCCTCATTATTCCTGGTCCAGCCATGTGCTTTTTTAGTGTACTGTATGGTTTTAGAATGTGTGTGTGCATTTGGTGTAAGCAGGAGTGTGCATTACTGTTTGGCAGCAGATGTGTGTGTATGGTGTAAGTGTGTTGTGGTTGTTACTGTATAGTGTTAGAGTGTGTGTTAGAGTAAGTGTACATTATCTCACAAAAGTGAGTACACCCCTCACATTTTTGTAAATATTTTATTATATGACAACATTGAATAAATTACACACTGCTACTATGTAAAGTAGTGAGTGTATAGCCTGTACAGTGTACATTTTGTTTTTTTTTTCCATCAAAATAGCTCAACACACAGCCATTAATTTCTAAACAATGGCAACAAAAGTTAGTACACCCCAAGTGGAAATGTCAAAATTGGGCCCAAAGTGTCAATATTTTGTCTGACCACCATTATTTTCTAGCACTGCCTTAACCCTCTTGGGCATGGAGTTCACCAGAGCGTTACAGGTTACTACTAGAGTCCTCTTCCACTCCTCCATGATGACATTATGGAGCTGGTAGGTGTTAGAGACCTTGCGCTCCCCCACCTTCCGTTTGAGGATGCTCAATAGGGTTTAGGTCTGGATGCTCAATAGGGTTTAGGTCTGGAGACATGCTTGACCAGTCCATCATCTTTACCCCCAGCTTCTTTAGCAAGGCAGTGATCGTCTTGGAGGTGTGTTTGGGGTCGTTATCATGTTGGAGTACTGCCCTGCGGCCCAGTATCTGAAGGAGGGGATCATGCTCTGTTTCAGTATGTCATAGTACATTTTGGCATTCATGGTTCCCTCAATGAACTGTAGCTCCCCTGTGCCGGCAGTGTCCTAAGTCTGCTTGTCTTCATAAACTGTTTGCAGGCTTTCTTGTGCATCATCTTTAGAAGAGGCTTCCTTCTGGAATGACAGCCATGAAGAACAACTTGATGCAGTGTGCGGTGTATGGTCTGAGCACTGATACCTCTGTAGCAATGATGGCAGCACTCATACGTCTATTTCCCAAAGGCAACCTCTGGATATAACGCCGGGCACGTGCACTCAACTTCTTTGGTCGACCATGGCAAGGCCTGTTCTGAGTGGAACTTATCCTGTGAAACCGCTGTGAAACTGTGCTGCAGCTCAGTTTCAGGATCTTGGCAATCTTCTTATAGCCTAGGCCATCTTTATGTAGCGCAACAATTCTTTGTTCCGATCCTCAGAGAGTTCTTTGCCATGAGGTGCCATGTTGAACTTCCAGTGACCAGTAAGAGAGAGTGTGAGAGCGATAACACCAAATTTAATGTGTGGTGTTACTTGGTATTAGATTGAGTTTGTGGGTTTTAGTTAAGTGGAAACAGAAGGAAATGTTGCCCCCAAGCTCCATTTTACCTAGGCTCAACTCTGATTATGAACAGTGTATAAACAGGACTGGGATGCTATACAAGGAGTGTAGATATTTTATACTTACATGGCATAACACATGACCCTAATTGGCCCTAATTAATATTTTATCACTAAACACAAACAGGGTGTCTGTATACTACTAGCTTAAATTTTGGGCACAATTGCATTTGTTTGCCATATAATATAAGTGCATGTGAACGAGCACTATGTTCACATGTTTAATATCCCTTTCAAAGAATTCTTTTTTACATTCAACATAGAATAAATACAGGGCGTGGACCCCTCAAACAGCTTCCAGGGGGCAGAAGGATTTTGTGTAATGCCACTGTTATTGGCAACATCTATACTTTTCATTAATTAACTAATTTTATTACAGCAATTAGTGGAATCAATTGCAATAAAATGAAAGGTCTGTGTTTTGAAATCATTCATTTATGAGGAAGCTGATTCTATTATGAAAAAAACTTACAAATGCATCTTCAATTGTGCTAAATTCAAGGGTAGATTAGAGGGGAATTTATATCTGCACCTCTGCACCGGAATGCTTGTTTTTTTCATTTTAATATACTATGCAAACAGCTTTAATGCGATCCTATATTAGCAATTATCCTAATTTTACTATGAGCCCACATTTAAGGCATGCTGAAGGTAAAATTTCAAATCTCTGTGTTTGGTTTTTAATTGAGTGAATGTTTTGTGAACTTCATTTTTTAATGGAGCCACATCTATAATGACTTGCATAGATACCTTAAATTTGAAATACCCTATAATTAATCCTTACTTCATACAAAAGACTTATAAAATAGTAATCCGTTCCATTGTGATACAACATCCAGGTAATTGCAACTCCCTACTAACCAGCCTCTCTATTTACTTCTCCAATCTATCATAAACACAACTGCCAGACCCATCCCATCACTCCTCATCTGCTACCACACTGTCCTCCATTGGCCCCCATACTCTCCAGAATCAAATTAAAGATGACCCTGACCCAGAGGCATACCTAGAGTATTTGACACCCAAGGTGGTTACCTGTGGCACCTCCCCTCACTTAAAAATGTAAAGACACCCACACAAAAATAAATGATGGCAAGAATATGTATTTCACAAATTTGTAGAATGTATGTCAACTGGGGAAAAAAAATAAAAATAAATTAACGTATAAATAAATTAAATTAGTTTAAATAACATTTACTAAAAAGATACTGTACGGCATAACTTCTATCACCATATACTGAGCCAGTTATTGATGGTGGTACACTATACACTGAGCTGGATATTGACGGTAATATACCATAACCCCACAACCAGGGCTGGCCCTACCATGGAATAGAGTGGGGCAATTGCCCCAGGCAGCACTTTTGAAGAGGCCCTTTGCCGCCCCAAACGCCTTTTATTTTTTATTAAGCGGAGGAGAGAGAGGGGCGCCAAGTGGTTTTCGCTTACCCGCTCGGTGCCCCTCTCTCTCCTCTGCGAGCCCTCTAGCTCTGTCTTGGTGCTGGCTTGTAATGCTGAGCGCCGGTAAATGACGTCATTTCCGGCGCTCAGCAGTAAAGCAGCGCGCACCGTGGCAGAGCAGGGATAGGTAAGTGCAAAGGGGGGGGATAGGGTAGACAAAAGGGAGGGAGAGGAAGGGTAGATAATAGGGAGGGAGGGAGGTAGAGGAAGGGTAGATAATAGGGAGGGAGAGAGGTAGAGGAAGGGTAGATAATGACCCCTGGCCGCGGGGGCGGCAATTTAAATTTCGCCCCAGGCGGCACTATGCTTGGGCCGGCCCTGCCCATCACTATATACTAAGACATTTGATCTTCTAGGCCTCTGCCCTAAATCACTTACCTTGTGCCAACCTTTGCCCCTGAAGCAGCCTGCCTGTGCCCACTCTGCTCCCTGAAGCAGCCTGCCTGTGCCACACCTCTGCCCCGAAGTAGCCTGCCTGTGCACCTCTGCCCCTGGAACAGCCTGCCTGTGCCACCTCTGCCCTATAAGTAGTCTGCCTGTGCCACCCCTGCCCCTTGTTATAATCAAATAATCCTCACACTGACAGTCCTCTCTTTCAATTTCATTCCAACTGAACTTCTTAATATATTGTAAACGCACATGAGCAGAGCCCTCTTCACATTATGTTCCAGAATGTTTGAACAAGTCTGGTTATATATTGTCAATTTTAATGTCATTGTTAGTTTTCACTGTCACCTATTATAGTGGAATCTACCGGAATTCTATAAATAAATGTAACATAATGTAAATTAGAGAGATCGGTAATATAGATCAATGAGGGGTTAAGGGGTTAAGGGAATATGTAATGCAATGCGTACTATGGACAGGCCCAGACTGGCCATCTGGCACACTGGGCAAATGCCTGGCTGCTGGCTGATAGCGCCACAAGCTCACCTAATCTTCCACCCCAGCAGCTGGATATGCCCAGCTGTATTCTACGTGAGCATAAAAATGTAGCATGTGGACGCACATATGCAGCATCATACCCTTAGAGTGCCAGGGCCATCCCGTCATAGCCAGACCAGCCTAGGCAATGGATTATGGAGTTATAAGGAAAAGGAATGACATGAATGGAAAATTACAAAAATCTGAACTATCCATTAGCAATTGAGGTCAGTAAAAACGTTAATGGGGGTCTGCAGAAAACAGATAAAAGATACATTGCCTTCTCTGATGCATTACCTGGTATTATGTGTGATGTAACACAGAAGGCCAGTTTTGGTTGGACAAATCTTGGTGCTTAGAATGCAATGGAAATGCCTGCTAGTCATCGAATAATATCCCATTTCCCAGAAGCTAGATGTGTTTAGTAAGGATAGTACATCCTGTATTCAGGGGCCAAAGAGTTAATGTTCGAACCATTCATCCAAGCTGGCCAGATAGACTCAGCAGAAACTCTCCCACCTCTGTCCCACAGCCTAGTTAACGGGTCACTTATTGCCTGTTTATAGTCATTCTTACATAATCTTACACTTATATTAAGACAATTTCTCTATGTTAGCCTCAACTTTGGTTCTGCCTGTCTCCATAATTTATCCAACACAGGTAACTGAAGATGAAGGTAATTCAGCTGGTGAGTATAAAGCTTCTCCCTTAGATTATTTCGCTACACAACATGCTTGGTTGATTTAAATGGCCAATAAAGTGTTGCCTGTACAGAATATAATTGTAAAAACAATGTATTTGGTTGACAAATATTCTTAAATATCTGTAATGATTTAACTTGAGCCAAATAATACAGAATTCAGCTCAATTAAAAGTGATGGCACAGAAGTAGTGGACTAGTTGAAAGTTTTTTCTACTTTTTTAGTTGCACAATATTTCTTTTCTGGGGTTATACACAATGGACCAATGGCATAACACATTGAAGGGATCTCCCTCTAAATTCATGTATACTGTTTTGGTTCAAAATGGCCATATTTTCTCTATAGGAGGATCCATCACTTGTCTATCGCCCCGAGTCTGAGGAGCACCAGTATCGGAATTATAAAGTAAGTTGTTAACATTTTTATTGGGAGGTACATAATTAAATGAAAATTAATAATTTACAATAAAAATATAACCTTGTGTCCATATTAGGATGGACCCCTTGTGGACAGAGTTAAAATGACCTATACCTTGATGCACACACACCAGACAGTGCAATTTGTGAAAGAAAAGGTAAGCACTGCCCTATTCAAAGATCCTCTGAAACTGTATGTGTATGTTTTCTCCCAAAATATAGTATTTCATTGGTAACACTGTAATTTAGGTTGAAAAAAGAGCATCAGGTTCTACCCCACATCACTATATATTTTATCAGCGCTATTGATTTTGGTTATATACCACAGCTCCATCGACTGTCAATTTCCCATGGTATCAGGGGTAGGTCTCCGAACAAGGACATGGATGACTGTAATAATTCATGTGAAAATTAGTGATGGGACATTTAGAGAAATTGAATTACGCACATGCCAACCATGTTCTGATGGAAGTGCTTTCTGTACTCATTGATTGGTTTATATGTACATTTAGACATTAGATTGGATTACACTCTGCCAAAATGGATTTGGCAAACAAGTGTGGCACAGCATGGTGAACTATTTATAGCCAATATCTCTGGTGAATTTGTAGGACATATAATTCTAACTAATAATAGAAAGAAAAGAATGGTGTCTATGGTATGATTAATTTTTGTAAAATTCCCTTGAAATATTGGGTGCTAGAAAAAGTCCCTCAATTTGCTTTCATTACTTAACCATTTAAGGTTTTCATACCTTGGATAGAAAATGAATACCATAATCATTGCAAATATTTATTTGTATCATTGTAATTATTTCTAAAGCAATGTGGAAGGAACAATTACCTTTTTAAATGGTCTTTCAGAATGCTCAGTGGGGGTCATGCACTTACAAAAAAATGAATGTGATGGAAGCCCTCAGTTTGTTGGATAATTTAGTGGACGAATCAGATCCAGATGTGGACTTCCCTAACTCTTTCCATGCCTATCAAACTGCAGAGGGAATTCGAAAGGTACACCCAGATAAAGGTACATGCCAAGTCTGTCCTCACTACATTTATATGACCACATTAAGTGTGTATACATAACAAGTTGGCTATCAGAACTAAAACAGTTAACCAAGATATTACCTTGGAGTACAAAGCTTCCCCTATCCTTCCATGTGAACATACAACCTATGTGATATCCTCTAAATGTTGGATGGAGAACAAAATGAATGTGTTTGATGCCGTTGATAAAGAGTAGAGAGTTTATTTTTCAACAATTAAAAGATTCAAAACAGATCCCTGACAAAGAATGGTTGCAATATGCTCAGATTAAACATGCTATCTTGAAATACCTAACGTGCAGAAAGCTACCCCCACTTCGGTATTTGAGAGATTGGCGGAGTCGGTTTATACCCAACAAACATCCTTGATCCAGATGTTGAGCCTTTTTTCTTTAGTTATTTTAATCTATCTCGTGTAATACTTCCTGCTTCTCTGTTTTTTTACATAAAAGTTCCAAATTCTCTTGACACCTACATTAACACTTTATCACTAATCCTTTCTCTTATTAGACTGGTTCCAACTGGTTGGTTTGCTTCATGACTTGGGAAAAATCCTCGCTCTCGCCAATGAACCTCAGGTAGGCGCAGGAAACCACAGCTATAACTCAAAATCATTCTTTACAAATAACAAATCCTTTATAGAGGATACGTATTCAGTTTATTTCATTTTTCTAGTTTATCAACCTTGCCCTTTCAAATTGTAAGAAATTTTGACCCTCTTACAGGGTTATTCTTTTAGGGAATGTGTGACGAATAAAGCACAAATACAAGCGTATAGAAAAATGTATATTGCTATTGAATTAGGTTACTGTTACAGGTTATAAAACATATAACATACAGAAAACATTTGCCAATAACACAAAACAAAAGGGATACTTAAGCAGGTTCTTGGGAAACCTCTCTCAGCTCACAGGCTTCTCCCGAACGCCATCTTGCGCAGCTTCGTTCTGAGTCTCCTGACCCAGGACACTTCTGTTCGCTGCGCTCTCCTTTCTCCGAGACTCTCCTTTCTCTCTTACTCACTCTTCTTTCTCTCTTACTCAGACTCTTCTTTCTCTTCTACTACTGCAGCCCCTAACTAGTCATCCCAGAATTCCTTGTACCTCCCAGAAAGTGGTTCACCCAACCCCTCTTTCCAGAGATTTCCTGTATGACCCAATTATGGAGGAGACAGGTGGTCTATGCAAACATGCACACAGTTATGTTAATATACATCGGCTTCAGTTGTCTGACCCCCTGTGGGGTACCCCACCTCTGTTGAAGCCGTTGTTACAAACCCTTTGTAATGCATTACTATGCAAATGACCTTACATTGTAAAACCAGATATCTCGCCTTATAGAAACCCAAATCGTCCCCAAAACATTATGCAATAAATGTAGTAATCACATTTTAAAGGCACCCTTCATTTCTTACAAAATGATGTTTCCATAGGTCAAACGCCTGGCGGGCCACAGCATAATATTACACATATGCAAGTTTTCTTTTGAGGGCAAGAATGCTAGACTAAAAAATGGTCCCAGGTTTTAAGGGCTCTTGGGTTTCAGTAATGATTTCTTGCTGTGTGAGAACACGAATCATAAATAATATTGTCCTTAAAGTAGTGAATTAAATGCCATTTTGCTTGCTTGCAGTGGGCTGTTGTTGGAGACACATTTCCAGTGGGCTGCAAACACCAGCAATCCATCGTGTTCAGTGACACCACATTTAAAGACAATCCAGATGTGCACCATCCAGTGTACAAGTGAGACGATACTTCAATATATGGACACGGGCTGATAAACATATGTAAATGTAACATATTGTATAAATAAAACCACAACAAATAAATACCAGGGTCTCAATATTTTCTGCATACACATATGCTTATGGATGATCAGTCACAACCAAGATACCGGGAAGAGGATTGTTTTTTGTCAAAGCTAAAGATTTAATATCTTAATGTGTTTACTGCTAACTAAATGAAACGAAACAAAGTGGATATGGTTTTCAAATGTTAACTTACATTCTATTTTTTTTGTATTATTTGAACAGCACAAAGTATGGGATCTACAAGCCAAACTGTGGTTTGGAGAATGTGATGATGTCATGGGGACATGATGGTAATGTCAGAATTAATATTATTAAGTAATACAAGTGGTAGTTTATCATGGTAGGAAATAGTCAACCAGAACTGTTAATGCACAAGTAACTATTATGCTACAATACTAGGCATGTGAAGATTTCAATTTTCTTTTGGCTTTTTCAATTTCAACCCACTTAATAAACTGTGAGCACTTCAATATCCGTGATGCTCTGCTGGGCTGGGCACTGATAATATATAATGGCAACTGTGGTACACAATAGACTACAAGATTATTACAAAGCAAATTCAGGCAGAATGTTATTACTATTTCCTTGGAAAATTGTCAACATTTTCAGCTGTTTTGGTTATGTGTTTTTCTACAGAATATTTATATAAAGTGCTGAAGCTTAACAAGTGCTCAATTCCTGAGGAGGTGAGATGATTAATTTTAGCTTTTGAGAAACACATTAGGGTTCATTCACTAAAGCAGGAGTTGGCAGTAGAGTTTGCTGGAGAATGACCCTGCATAATGTATTACGGTGGGCCAGCCCCAGTGAGCTTGCTCCAAGAAGGACTTGAGTGGCTCTGTATTAATAACATTTGAATAGGTGACATTCTGACCTCCAATGACCCGCCATAATCTAATGTTGACCCGCCATAATCTAAAATTGACCCGCCATAATCTAAAGTTAACTGAGGACGTTCCAACCACAACTTGCCTGAGAATGCCCTCATTAGAGAATAAACCACAACATTTTCTTTCAACATGGAAACAATGATTGCATTGGCGATTACTGGTGAAATATACTGGACATTGAGGATATACATTTACATGACTGTGTTCTAATTGATACTTTAACATTCTCTAATTTACAATTAAAAGTGGGATTTAAAGTTAATGTGTTTTTTAGTTATTTAATCATTAATGTTTACGTTCCAGGGTCTATACATGATCCGGTTTCACTCATTTTACCCCTGGCACACTGGTGGTGACTACCAACATCTTTGCAATGACAAGGACCACAAAATGTTGCCCTGGGTGCAAGAGTTCAAGTAAGCATATGGGATGGAATTTTAGGCAACGGTGCCACAGAAAGGTCCACCTGTTCTATCAGAAACTGCTGAGCATGCTTAACTTTAAGTAATGTGTCCATACAGTATTTGTGTAGTTATGTATAAAAAGTAATTATTGTGCAAAGTTTGTGAAGTGGACTTGCCACCATAGAACCAATGGAATGCCCCTGTATGACCATTGAATTGGTTGCTGTGGTGATAAGACCACTTTGTAACAAAATCCCTTTTCGTATATAACCCTTATCTTCCTTGCCTTCTATAGCTAAACCGTTTGATTAAGAGCTATGAAAGCCATTGATAATTTTACTATATAAAGAGAGATATTCAGTTACGATTCCTATGCCTTTGGAAGGTTCCAGATATGCTGTTTATTGATGGGCCAATACTAGTAAATTGGATGCCTCAGAAATGCTGGTTATTTTAATGTCAGGTACTCTTTAAATTGAATTTGTATATTGGTCTCATCTATACCCCTTTAAACCACAAAAAACAAGGTATCTGTCAAATGAATGTTGCACCATGTTTACATGGAGACATATGACTCAAATATTTAATCCTGGCTCTTGTTTTTCTCTCACAGTAAATTTGATCTTTACACAAAGACAGAGGATCTGCCAGATGTGGAGACACTGCAGCCGTACTACCAAGGGTTGATAGACAAGTACTGCCCTGGGATACTAAGTTGGTGACTTCAGCCTCGGGATTCCTGAAAAAACAAGAATTCATCCCTGTCTAGTACTCTTGGAATTTGAGTTGCTAAGTCTCCCAGTGTTTCACTAATAACCACATAGCTTTTTGATCAGGGATTTGTTCCATGGAACTCACCCTAAATACATAAAAATAAAAAACCCAATCTTGCCATTAAGTGTCAAGAGCAATCGAAAATAATAAACCTGAAATAATAGACACCTATTTGTTCTCTTTTCATAAAGTGATCACAAACTGGAATCAAATATGGTCCTATGAGGTGCTTATTAAACATTTAATTCCATTAATATAACCAGGCAGATGATTAATGTGAATTAATGTGATTTGTGTAATTTAACTGCAGCCTCTATTATAGGACAGAGGGGGAGACAAATTAACAGAGAAGAAGGATGTAGGAAGCGTATGGCTATAAAGGATGTAGGAAGCGTATGGCTATAAAGCATTTCTGGATATCTAAGATGTGATATACGTAATAATAAATAAAGCCAACCTATTAACTCATAAGGCAATGTGAATCTTGCCAGCATAAGCAATGAATACATCACCATTTGTGAGACCCAATACAGATTAAAGGACAGCAACATCATATACCTTCTAATTATCTAAATACCAAATGAAAAAAGAACCAAGATGAAGCAAATGCCTGCCAACCACTTACTGTTTTTTTTTTTAAGATGCATCCTCTAGATTCTTACATGCTAAAAAAAATCCAATTTAACTAGTTCAGTTTTACATACAGAGCTTACAGAGCAGAGGGTACATGTATAAAGAGATATTTACAGGCTACAGCTGATTATATATATTATTATTTTATATAGAGCCATCAGATTCTGCAGCGCTGTACAAAGGGTAGACAGGACATAATTAGTATATAACATAACAAGATGACATACAGAAACAACAGGTAAGGCGCACCCTGCTCGAATGAGCTTACAATCTAGAGCAAGATAATGCTACATATTTTACTGTAATTACTTTAAGCGTGGAGTACGATGGATTCAGAAGAAAGGTATGTCCCCCAGATGCTATATGTCCCCCAGATGCTATATGTCCAGGTCTCCATACTGGGGAGCTGGAGAAGGAACGTTTCCATACATAGGCACCAATGTTTCTATGAGAAGGCTCATGGGAGTTCAAGATACATTTGCCAAGTAACTGTTACAAAACCTGTATAGAATAGAATGAGACAACATTGTTTTTCTAAAACACAGTTTAAAGAGTACTTGATTATACCGTAATTGTTTTCAAAATTATCCCTATCTTCAGTATTACATAAAAATACAACATTACATGAGATTACTAGGTTCTGTAAAACCCTAAATGACTGGTCTGGCTGCCTTGACATCTAAAATATTACACCAAAAAAGTCTTGCTGTCAGACTAGATATCACACATATAATCCATGGCATCTTAAATATGCAGAAGAACGGCATACAAAAGCCTCTCCCTGCCATTTGGTTTGAGTGACAAACACAGATGGCCATGCTGTGTTAGCTTTGTAATTAAAATCACAGCGCATTCAGTGGGGTTTGCAGGAACCACTTGTCTAGAAGGCTTCTGTGCTGAAGGTTCTGATAGATGTTGAATGACTTCCAAAGTACATGCACACTCACATTTTGTGTGAATGTACAGACACACAATGCTGCTACACAAACGAGTTTATTGTAGTAGCGGGTAGGTAGGTAGTGGCTGGGTAAGTGCACTAATCGCAACACAAAATTAGAATTTGGCAAATATGTGATCTGTATTCCAAGTTTAAAACAGATCTGAATTCTAAAACAAAAAATAAAAGAATTGGCATCGGTGCCAATTTGCATAGTTTAGTACAAGGGCTTTCAGAAGCTGACAAATACAGAACAAGCAGATCACACATACATCATACATCATTTCTGACTTGTCATTTGCCAGTAACCTATCCAAGTAGGGCAGGAGATTACAAAGTCGATAAACTTCCCTCCCCACCCAATACCTTCAATGAAATCACAAAGAGACTCAACAATGCTCAATAAGAAAAGGTTTTATTATGGTAGAAAATCTGCTACCAGGAAAAACACGAGAAAAATTCTCGGGAAAGAATTTACGGTTTCCATGTCATTAGCAAAGCAAAACTTGGATTCTTCTGAAAAGGCCACATTGGAACGGTAATTGTTTTGAAAAGGTATGCACATTCTTCCATACTGTCACGCTACAATGTTGATACATGGCTGCCACTGTCAAACATCTTGAGACAGCCTGAGTAGAGCGTGCCCTTATTCCGGGAGGCTCTTTTTCAGCTACCTTCTTCTCCTCTATAATAATCACTAGCAGCAAATCTGCTCGTTAAATTGTTAGGTTTCTTTGCAAGATTTTTTTCTTTTATGTGAATGTAATCAAGGGTAAGTTTTCTACCAGAGTAGGCTTGTCTACTCTTTTCACTTTCCATAACTTATTGGCTTTTACTACCCCTGCCTCTCTCAAAACTGGTTAACACTTACAGGCCCCATTTGTTTCTGCACGTGGAGTTTTGTAAATTCCTGCCCTGCTTTGACCGCCTAAGGGGTTAAATAAAACACCTATTTCCAGGTCCCACAAAAAGTACTAGGCTACTTACTATATGTGATCTGTGGCTACATTTAGCAGGGTATTTGTAAATCACCGATCAGTTTTTTTGGTAGTTTATATATATATATATATGCAGTTTTGTGAGAACTTAGAGAAACCCAAGAAAAGGGACCCTTAACTTTAAGCTTCTTAAAGGGCACTGCTGCCATTCCAGCTTTTACTATAACTCAATATACTTTACTATAACAATTTACTATAAACTTTTACTATACTTTAATTCAATAAATAAAACTACACATATATATGATTTTTGGAAATCAGTATATTGGAGGCATTCCGCCCATTCTTCAGCAAACCTAGCTAAAAAGGCAATAAAATAATAGGAATTAAACATTCAATGTTTCATTTAAGGAAATCATTTTAGAGTTACTTACTCAATACCAGTGAGCCATTTATGCAAACACAGATTTATTAAAAAATACAAAATCATGTGCATAAAATCAAACAACATTTTGGTAACTGTAAAAGGTACAAGACCTTTGATTACATGTAACAGAATTTTGTGCTATAAAAAAAAAAAAAAAAACATTTGGGACATGATTTATTTTGGTGTATGCATAGATTGTGATGAATGCATTATCTTTCATAGGTCCATATGCCAGTGAAAATATTTTCATTAGCTAACTTTTTTTTTTTTTTTAGCAAACAATTGTCTAGATTCTTCCTGGGTCAGACAATGAGAATTAAATGCCATGATTTAAACCCACGGTAAAACAAATTAATCAGAAACGTGCTTCCCCCCCCAACATTTATATGTGGCTGCAGTGGTTAGAAGAAATGGAAGACCACATGCCTTAAATGAGCAGCTAACATTTCAATTTGAATATACTATATTCAAGGTACTGTTCCACTTAGACAAACTATTAATTGCACTCTAGTAGAAAATGGATAAAGCCAAATTAGCCCAGGGGAAAACAGAGTCTTTAGTTAAAGGCGATACTTTTAATTGAGCCGAGCTTTTAGGACCTTAGAAGAAATCTTAATTAAGCTTACATTTTTTTCCTATGTTGGAGTAATAATAATAAAAGTATCAAAGTCAACTTAAGACTTTAGCATTAAACAAATACATCTTAACGGATGTTTTTATTCTTTTCTCTGAAATTTTAAATCACATAAAAACACAGAAACTTTTAAAAGCCTTTTTAAGTTTCTCTGGCTACAGTCAGTGGCTGCTCTTGTGTCATATGACAATTTTCCCCAAGAAACATTAAGGATTGTGCAAATGTTGACATTATAAAAATATTTCTGGGAAAGGTTTGTGTTAAGAAAACTATTTATAATGCTGCATTTATCTACAAGTTATGCTCAGCCGAATAAGTGGAATAGTACCTATAAACCATTTACACCGGTCACAACAAACATTACTATGGTTTTCAATTTAAGCATATGCATGAACTGGCAAAGCTCATCAGGATTAGTACTAAGGCACCAACAGGACAGGATGATAAGACCTCACACCCTGGTTTTATAAAGGCACTTATAGAACTGGCACAGAATACATTTCATGAGACAGCAACACACAGATGGACAGGCAATTACCTCTTCCATAATTTCACAAGAAAACCATTAGAGACCTAACCCACGAGGGAAATTATCTGGCAGGATACATTGTCAAACTAAAAACATTTGCGTGTGTTGTCTGCATGATTTTTAAAATACAATTTACAAAAAGTAGGACATATTCTGTTACTCTTAGGGGAGACCAAATAAGGTTTAACAAATAACTGCACATAGTGATCACAGATCTCTTGCTAACACACCTAATAGAAAGACTTTTTACAGCTGTATGATGTGACCTGTTTTTTTTATAATAGACAGTAGTTGTAGGTGGAACAAAGAGTCTGTCACTCCTAATTCTTTTAACTCTTCTTATTTCTGCGTGTTAGGTCTCCTGCGGGTGCAGGGGCTTTTGTAGCATTTCCTTGACCACTGCTCACCTTCTGTTTCTTCTTCTCAGTGAGGGGCTTATCATGTCCCCGCTGTTTTGGATTTCCTGACTTGCTGCTTCCCGTAAACAGAGTGTGCAAAATGCAAACAGTGAATACAGTGATAAAAAGTGAGTACAGGACCAACGGAGCAGGGAATGAGTGCAGGAAATCTCGGATGACCTTCAGTGTAAAGGGGAGAGCAGCATCTAGGGAACGACGAGCAGGTGGCTTGTCCTAAAGAAAACAAACAAAAAAAAACCATGACAAATATTAATATTTGCAGTTAATTAGTGGACAGCCTATCAGCCTAAACATGCATTACAAGAAATGTTTACAATAATTGTAGTACCCTAGTTATATGTGGCAATTTTACTGAAAATGTTTTCATGACCTGGACCAGCTCCACCTGATGTCTTAATGCCCTGTTTGTTATTGTACAGAAGAGAATATACATACCTTGAATCCATAGTCATTTAGAAGGGAATCTAGCGTGGGGTCTCCTAAGTGGACAGTAGGGAAGAATTCCTCAACGTGACGACGGCGCCACCAGTTATGAGACAAAGGTCTGGGGAGAAACAGACAGCCATAAGCGTGGGCTGATAACTGGCAGAAATACGCAAGTACATAAAGGGGTGGAGGTCAAATAAATACCAGCAATGTTAAATATTTACAAAGAAAGCAATTACAATTTTTTAAAAAGGAAATCAAATTGTTTTGATTTGCAAATACTTTAACGGTTTTCATGCAACAATGAGCACAAATCAAAACTGAAAATGCCTCCATATGAATGATATTATAGTGGAGATAAAATGTTGTTTTGAGTTGTATTTCCACATGCATACTTGAAGACTTGGTGGCTATAGACATCATTTGTAGTAAGCGGACTGGATATACATAGTGCACAATAGTTCAAATATACATCTCCACCATTAATTGTGAATAGTTCCAAAACACGGAAGAGGATTATGGCATTGCAGAGATGATATTTAAACATAAGGGTATAGTTACGTAACCTGCATTAGAGAGCAGGAAGGTACGCTGTAAGAGGCAAGCAGAAACACAGATTAGTATGAAGTGCACATTTCCAATACTTACCCTGTCTCATCAGCCTCTGTAAACCAGTATTTATACAGCTGGGCTCTGATGTAAAGCGGAGGATGTGCATTAAAGGGATAAAGAGAGGCATCATTCTGTACCAGACGAACAACTGTAAATATAATGCAAAGAAAGTTTATAGGAAACCACGGGAATACGTAGCACTACTAAAAGTAGATACGCATGGCAAATCAATGTGGATAGATAACATTCAAAAGCAGCTGTATGGTCATTTATATTAGTACTTTTTTTTTTAATGAAATCATAGAAGATAATTTCCATATGGGATTCCAACAGAATATTTTAACCCTTATATTGAGAAATAAGTTTGTAGGCATGATGGCTTGCAGTCATTAAGGGGGTTGAAAGTAATGTGTGTGTGTTACTTTGTCTGATGTGTCAGTGTCTGATGCCTCATTAGAAGTCTACAGGCTCTTAGTTCCCCCACACACTGCTTATTTTAGAAACAGCAGCACCCCAAAACAATATTTCCTTCCACACATCTATACGCCACCAAGCACCTGTTTATCATGTAAAGACAGACAAAAAATGTTCTCTCCTTTACACCCATCCACAAAATAGAATAGATTTAAGGTACACTCTCAGTGGGGTTTAAACAGAAATGCCAATTTGGAAGTCTGATTGTTAACATGTTTAAAACCCAAAAGCAGTGGAGGCTCCTCCATAGGAGCACATGCGCACGTGAACCCCAAAGCACAAAAGGAAAAAAAATAAATTGCTAAATTAATCAAAAATCCATTTTAATCTAAATTAGATTAAAATGGATTTGATGAATTTTGCAATTTTTTTTTCCCCTTTGCACTTTGGCGTTCACATGCCATGAAGCCTCCTGTCCCCTGATGTAGCCTGCCTATGCCTCTTCCTATCTCACGTGCGATAGGAAGAGACCCTATTTGGCTCAATTGCTGCCGTGCTTGCTAAAGTGCCGCCTGGGACGCCCACTTAATCTCTGTTCGCGCAGTAAAAGCTGTGCGATTGGGGGAGGCCAACAAACTGCCCGCCCAGCCTGGAGTCTGACTGCAATCCCTGCAGTCACTAACGATTGGCGCCGCCCCTTTCCCGTTAGATTAGTTGCTGAGCAGTGTGGACGCTGTGAGTATAAAATTTGGGCTGCTGGAAGTTAGGGGAGGTGGGGGTTAATTTAGGGCCAGTTATGGTTAATGAGGTGTTTAGGGTTTATTTAGGGCCAGTTATGGTTAATTCGGTATTTAGGGTTAATTTAGGGAAATGTATTTTAACCTGTACATTAAGTAGTAAATGTACATTAAATTTTCAAAATGTATATATTGTGAACCCCCATTGGAATTACCCACCAGCCGCTACTGCCCAGAAGTACTGGATACAGCGTAATCTTCACAATTTATTGCATATACTGGGCAGAAATGCTCAGACCTTTTGAGGCACAATGCTTCTTTTTTAATGTGCTTGTGCACTAGAGGGAGCAGGGCAGTGTTTAGCTGACAGATGCATTGAGCTAAACGGAATAAAGAGGTACAGCTTATATTTTTAATTTACTAAAATTAGGCTTATAAATGAACATTTCTTAAGCCATGAGCCATAAAATCCAGTTTAAGTGAACAAAGCTGGTATCTATCCCACTCACCATCTTTGTTGCCCTGGAGGAGTCTGTACACAAAGCTTACAAACCATGGACTTTGTGAATGGTGTCCAAGAGCTGCGAACCACATCTGCCAGTCTAGACGAGGTTGATGGGGGATGATCACTGGAGGAGCTGCACTGATGTTTCCCGGTTTATACATGAACTCAATCTCCTGTAATAAAGTACACGCGGGTCAGGAATTCTGGCATGTAAATATCTTTAGCACCGGGGTGAATGTAATTAGATGCAAATACCGTCCAGGTCACACGGTCATAGCTTCCTTCCACCACAACCTCTGGCCTTCCTCCCACACCAGTCATCCTCCGAAATAAGCCATAGGAGTTCACCAGCTGGTAGCGATCCACAGCCTTAAACATTTGCCTCACAGGAGGCCAGAGCTGGCCATTTGATTCAAACTCCATATAAGTGTAGGGGACCTGTAGGAGAGAAAATTACATGACGAACAAGTACTTTTCCCAATTGCTGTGGAATGTGTTATTCTTACACAGCCATTGTAGAGTTACCTATATGGTCACTCAATAGCTACCTCTATTACAAAAGGCATAGATCAGTTGGAGATAAGTGTAAAATCTCACCAGACTGACTGCAAACAGAGCGACTGCAGCACATGAGAAGATTGCCCACTGTATTAAAGACCAAAGCTTCCAGAAGAAGCCACGAACAGAGGTACTCCTGTGTGAGGTAGATAAGAGAAAAACTGGAGGGTAAAAATACATGGCATAGCGATGAAATTAATGACATTCAATCTCATGTCTAAAAAGAGATAAAGGGATAATGAAGACATTTGAGTGGAGTGGTTCAGGGCTCACCTGTACATTCCAGTAACTACTTCCCAACCAAGAGATGCAGCTGCTACCCAGATAGATGGGAAGGTGAAATTACGGAGCCACTGCATGAAGTCATGATAAGTAAAGGCTGTAAAATACATAAACGGAATTACTTAAATGTCAGAGTCACCCGATTTTATACTTGGGTTTGAACACATTCAAAATATTAAATTCATGCACAAAAGACCCCACACAGAGCTGCATACAGAGACCAGGCCTGTCCCAGATGAAATCAGACTCTAGTAATAAAATATCAGCAGGGTATCCAATAATATAGTTCCAACATCTATATGTGCCACACCTATGGACAGACAGGCTCCATATCCAATTCATAAAGAAAAAGTTTAATGGCCTATTTAACATACCTGTCCTGGACTCCACCAAACGCTTGTCCCAGTTGATCTGAAGATCAAAATATTTAAATGTCCAGAAAGCAATCAGACCAAATACTATGAGATCCAGAAGAAGCGCAAGATATGAGAAGAACGTGCGACCTGAGGAAAACCAAGAGTTGAAACAGACTACCAAAGGTAAACAGTCACAATAAAATGAAAATAGAAAAAATAAGAAACCAAGATGAGAAACTGGAACACAGAAATAAAACATTGAGAGGGTAAAATAAATAGTGTGGAAGGAAACAATAGAGATAAGAATAAAAACTCTTCGCAGATTATTACCTTTTTGCGTAGATTTCTTGCCCTGCTGAAAAACTGTGATGTGTTGATCATCCAGCAGACAGAAGCACAGAACAATTGTCAGCAGGTTAAAGAAGTTGTAGTTTCCAGTAAGGATTATGAGGACCTGAAGCAGAACCTAACAGACATGATAACAGAACCAAAAGATTATTACAATTCGAATAATGGATCATAAACTACCCAAATTAACTCTGTAGCAAAGTGGGGTACAAGTGTAAACCATTATGGTTTATAACCATAATGTGGCTTATCCCTCCACTTTGCTGATCCTAACATGCCAGCTAAGTAGGCTACCTTAGGATTGCTGCACTGGCTATTCATGATCTGGAGTAACAAAATGTTTTAAACACTAGTCAGAGGCTGTAAAACGTATGTCACCAAACCACTAACAGTGATAGATGCTCACAAACATACTTAAAAGGTAAGACTTACTTGAGCATAAAAAGAGAACAGGCGAAGCCTCCGAGAAGGCATGAAAAAAAGCCATGGGAGCGCAATCTCAATCACATATGTAGCCACCACCGAGAGCTTCTGGAGCCAGACTGGAAGCTGATGAGCATACCATGCAGCTCCAGTAGGAATACACTGGGTCTCATAATGGTAGGTAAGAGCTAAAGGAGAAGAGCAGACAAAGTAAAACACATATTTGAAGATGTACAAACCAACTAATCAAACACTGAAAACTTTCTACTACGAACAGATAAAGTGTAGCTACACAAGACTTTAATTGTTAGAAAGGCATGAATTAAGGTAGAAGGATATACCATTAGTACAGTAAAAACATAAGGGGCTGTTTTTAAGGACTGGAGTATAAAACAGTGTTGTTTACAAGAAGACAGGTACTCGTGGCATCATGGTTAATCTCTCTTACTAGAAATGTCATCTGTTTCTCCTGCGCCTGAAATTTCTTGCCACCGATTGGCTGCCATTGGAGAATTTCCAATTAAATCAATGGGAGTATGTCCTATTACTGGACAAGTTGCTTAAGTAGCCAATAGGTGGCAGGAAAGTGCTTCCATTAAAAAAAAAAAATGGGACAACATTACACATGTGCAAAGCCTAAACAAACCACTGCATGCAGTGTTCAGAAGCCAGCACTGGATCTGACCAAGAGTACATCATGGGCAGGGATATGCGTTAGTCCAAATGCATCTCCTGCAGGGCTTTTGGTTGGTGGGTGGGAAAAGGGGGCAAATTAGTTTAGTGTGATTCTGCAGAAGCCACTCAATACAGTTCAGAAGCAGATCACATATAAAAGTGGAAAGACCACACAGCTATCATATGCAAAGTGCATTTAATGGTTGGCTTGTCATTTTAACATTTATCCTGAAGAAATTGGGCAATAAAGTACTAGGACAAAGATAACGATATTCCTAACTCTTTCTATCCTAGCCAGCATGTACAAGTAATCTAACAGACACAGGGCATGAGTGAAGCATACGGAAACTGAACAACCTAAGCAGATGTAACTATGCAAAACCACTTGGCAGTATTACACTTCATGTATATTTAAAGAACTGCCGCCTCTAAGCTGAAACCGACATGTAAATTTGACTAAAGGCCAACTAGCATTATCCAAAACAATTTCCTCGCCTCTAAGAAAGGTTGCCTAAACCAATTAACATCAACATCACAACAGTGGGACAGGAATATGGGAGGAATGACGATAAATGGTATATCTGCTTTAGAGGAAAAAAAAGGAATCAATTGTAATTAGACACGGGATGCCTACTGTGTAGTTTGTGAAATATCTGTTGATGACAACGCATTTTAATCCATTCTCACCTTGTCACTCCAAGTTCAACCTTAAACACTGCTATTCTTACCCGTAAGCCCCCACCATGTTGGGCAACGGCTGGTCAACTTGACAACTCCTGATGCAAACATGAGCCTAAAAAGCAGCCAGCGGATCAGCCAGAAGGTTATGCCATCATAAGTACTCCAGAAAGAGTTCTTTGAGCGAAGGATGTGTAAAGGGGCCACCAGTATAGCCAGAAAACCAGTTTCCAGGAGAAGACTGTCCCTATGAAAAATATAAACATACACATTGCTGATTGTAGCTAACACATTAGCAGAGACAATGAGAAAAAGACTTCTTACCACAGGTACTGGTCATAACTTGGTCTCCTTAAACGAGTATAGGAAACAAAACAGAACTCAACTCTACTTACCACTGGAAATAGAGGAAGACTTGCCCAACCTGCAGAGAAAGATCAGAAAAGAAAAATAACCTTAAATACGCATTATATCTGAAAATTTGGAGATATCAGAAATACAAATATGGTGTAACTACATAGGCAGGGGTGCAAGGAGATATATAGTTTTATTGTGCTGCTCTAACTATACAGAGTAAAGGGCCAATTCATCCAGTCAACGACTTGGAAAATGCCATCTAACATTCACAGACGCCAAACCCTGATGTTCTATTCTGCTTCTCAACTTAGTGGAAACTATTGTAAACATCAGTTGTGTTGCACAGTCATTGTTTTTAACCAGTCCAAAGACAACTCAAATTTCCCATGAGAATGGAGATCGGTTCTATGACATGGCCCTGCTCTAATAATGTTTAATGTATTTCCCATATGGGGTATGTTTGGTAGATATATTTATAGATATTTCCCTTGCCAACACTAGCAGCCATAAATTAGATAAATTGAGGGATGACAACAGAGCTGCTTGGATGACTCTTGCCAGAAGCCCCCTCGGCTGAAGGCAAAGGCTTGAGTCTATAATGTCTTGAGAAGATTTCTAGTTGGGGTAGATTTCAGGTACGATCATTCTCTGTAGAAGAACCAACCTAGGTGCAGTGCTCTCAATTCCAGATTTCCAAGAGTCCAGTAGAATTGGCTTCTAAAAGCCAGTCGTCCAAGTAGGGGATTATAGTAATGCCGGGTATGCCACAACAAAAAAATAAATAAAACAAAGGGTGATGGAGCTAGTCTGGACACAAGAGCCCTGAAGTGAAAATGCTTATTCACATTGATGCCCCAGAATGGACACTCTTAGGAATCTCTAATGATCCTGACCAATGGGAATCTGCAGAGAGGAGACTGATTGGGTGAATGTAGCCTTTGAACATATGGAAACAATACCTAGTATTGCCCTCTCCACAACCTCGAACAGGGTTTCAGAAAATATCTGTTCAGGAAATGTAGATACACTATCAGCTGCAATGTCCTTGGGGTAAGGTGATTAAGACTCAAGAATAAGTCACTTTTCCCTGCACTTAGGATACTGGAATCAGAATAAAAACTCTTGAGAATGCTTGGAAAACCACAAAAAGAGGTGGAGGCCCTGCTTGAAACTATGGGGTTTCCTTGCCTGATGATCTGCAAACTGATCTCCTCCCATGCACTTATAAAAGGGGACAGATGGCCCAGACAGGAAGCAATCTGGCTTATCATCACTCCCTCTGTAAAGTGCTGGGGATCTAAAGGGAATTGGGGTGACAAACATAAGGCATAGAGAAAGGGTGAGAGGTAGTGTGGTGGTTGTATCAATGACAAGGAAGTTCTAGCAGCTTAGATGGTGCAGCTTCTCTGAAGAAGTGGGTTTGTTTCTTGAATGTCGGGAGGGAGGATGAATGCTGAAGGTTCCTTCGGAGTAGATTCCAGAGATATGGGGCAGCTAGAGTGAAATCTTGTAGATGGCAAAAGGAAGAGGTGATAAATGAGGAGAGCCTTAGCCCATGGAAAGAAGGTAGGGATCGAGTAGGAGTGTATTTGCTAATGAGGTCAGAAATGTATGGAGGAGCAGTATTATGGATGGCCTTATGTCAGTACCAGGATTAAAAATGTAATTCTAAAGGTAATTGGGAGCCAGTGGAGTGTTTTACAGAGGGGGAAGCAGAAGAGGAGCGACATGCAAGGAAGATGAGCCTAGCAGCGGCATTTAGGATAGACTGTAGAGGAGAGTCGAGACAGTGGAGTGCCAACCAGAAGAGTGTTGCAGTAGTCAAGACGGGAAATAAGTGAATGAACTAGAGTTTTTGTGGATTCTTGGGTGAGATGGGCAGATACGAGAGATGTTTTTTAGGTGGAAGCGGCAGGATCTGGCGAGGGACTGAATGTGAGGGATGAAGGAGAGGTTCGAGTCAAGGATGACCCCAAGGCATCGGGCCTGGTTAGTAGGAGAGATAGTCGTGTTGTTAATGGTGATAGAGAATTCAGGTAGTGGAGTGGGAGATGGAGGGAGGGAAGATAATGAGTTCAGTTTTAGAAAGATTAAGTTTCAGGTAGTGTTGTGACATCCATGAAGAAATAGCCAACAAGCAATTGGTAATACGGGACATGAGAGATGGAGAGAGATCAGGAGAAGACAGGTAGATTTGGGTATCATCTACATATAGATGATACTGGAGGCCAAATGAGTTGATTAGTTTGCCAAGAGAGGAAGCATAAAGAGAGAACAGCAGAGGGCCAAGGACTGAACCTTGGGGGACACCAACCGAAAGTGGAAGGGGCGATGATGTGTTGCCTGAGAAGTTGACAGAGAAGGAACGGTTAGACAGATATGAGGAGATCCAGGAGAGAGCTGTATCTCGAATGCCTATAGAAGCAAGTGAGTCAAGAAGAAGGTGGTGATCAACAGTATTGAAAGCAGCAGAGAGATCCAGTAGTATTCGAAGTGACATTTTGCTTTGGCAGAGAGCAAGTCACTGGAGACTTTTGTTTTGCTGGGAAGCCTGAAGACCTTGCTGCCATCCTCAAGTACTCAATGGTGACAACAACTGCCATATTTTTGGCTATATCTTGCCATGAATTCCCCATATTCAGCTTCTTATCTACATGCTGAATCCATGTGTTATCAGACTGGGCCACTCAAAGCTTAGGCAACACAGATATACAGTACCCAGAAAAAAAATT
>VKOC01024787.1:0-46421 GCA_009364415.1 Spea multiplicata | reverse complement strand
CCATGACCACATCACAGAGCTGGTGGATGTTAGAGATCTTGCGCTCCCCCACCTTCCGTTTGAGGATGCCCCACAGATGCTCAATAGGGTTTAGGTCTGGAGACAAGCAAGGCAGTGGTTGTCTTGGATTTGTGTTTGGGTTCGTTATCATGTTAAAATAGTACAAAAGGATCACAATTACATTTTTTGTATTACATTCTTTTTACCTAGACACAAATAATTATTTCCATTTGCCTGAAAGGGTTCTGTGCCATTCATCACGCTATAGCCCTCTGCACAGTAACACTCATAGCTCCCAGGAATATTTTTACAACGGCTGTTGTGTCCACAGATGTCCGGTATACTACACTCATCGACATCTGGAAAAAAAAAACAACACAAAACATATGTTGCTTTATATTTGACCATAAATTCTATTTGTTTTTAGCAGTAGCTGCTTTTAGATGAAAGAGAAAAGGTAACACGAGAGGTCACCTTCTATCAGACATGCCAAACTTTGAGGTTAGAACAAAACATCACTACTTAGCAGAGTTTGGAGTTACATTCTTTACCTAAACAGTATCTTTACTTTGGTATTCTTTTGGTATCTATGATATGCCTCAAATAATTAATATCACCTGTGTTATAACTCTAACAACTTAAGGAAGAAAAAACAAGATGATATTCTTCTTTCCATTAAACACTTTTGCCAAACTAATCTTATCCTATTCTTCATCTGCTGCCCCGATGTGCCAGTCACTGGCTCCTCACACTCTTTAGAATTACATTTAAGCTCCTGTCCCTTACTTCCACAGACTTTATCATCTCTGATCCCCCCACCGTAAGACAGATCTCTCTCTTTCTCTTCAAATACTCTAGTAAAAACCCTTGTCATTGCGCCTACAACTGGCATCTCTCCTCACACTCATCTCAGGTAACTTGTCTTGTACCTATTTTCTGGAATTTTCACCCCCGTTCTGTACATTTACTCTAATGTAAACAATCATTTTAACAATGTCCTGCTTGAGGAGGTATGCAATCTATCCTCCTCCCAATGTAGAATACAAATGTCGTAGTTACTAAAAACAAATATTAATAATTTTACTCTAACCAAATGATATAATGCACTTTAGTTATTGGATACCCTAACTTATTTCAACAATAGGATACTGTGTTATTTCCTAAATTGAATATTGTTCATTATAATAGCTCTCATTCACTCACCTGTGCAAAATGATTTTTCATTACTTTCTTGAAAAGGTTCCTTGCCGTTCATTGGCCGATATCCCTCTACACAGTAACACTCGTAACTTCCTGGGGTATTTTTACACTTGCTGTTATGTCCACATACATTTGATACACTACATTCATCAATATCTGTAAAGGGCAATAAAGATATGTGATATAAAATACATCAAGCTAATGATGGAGTTGCAACGATATATATAATTTTTCTGTCCCTGTGTTCTTCAAATGTGAACAAATGCTTCCTTTCTTTTCAGTTTTTTATATATATATATATATATATATATATACATTTTTAATGTGTTGCTGATGGAAATAACCAAGAAGCATGTACACCAGCATGTACAAGTCACTGTGGTCCTATTTGCTACATCAGTAATAGCATAATACAGTATACAATTTCTAGAGCCCATTAGAGCAGCTAATAAAGTAAAAGCAAAGCAGATTTCTTAGAACTCTTTCATGGTGCCCACTACTTTTTATGTGGTTATGTCTGTGTTGTATATTATATAAAATATCCAAACTGCCAACTCTGGGCGTCTATGGAGATATCTCCTTATATCTCCAAAGTTCTTCCTTGTGACCCAATTCCATCTCTTTCCTCCAACAATATCCTTTAGGAGCTCATAATGCATACTGGGAATGAATTTGGTATGAGTTAGTTTGGTTTAGTAATCTATATCTTGTCTTATTATGCATGTAATTCTGTATATGTGTTAAATATGTATTGCTGGGGCATTATTTCATTTCGGTCAAATGTTGTTTACATTTTCAAAGCCAGATTCCTTCCCTTTTGTTTTTTTACTTTAAAAATGTCCTTTCCGTTATTCATATTTATCTTTCCCCTCTTGTAGCGTTTGTGAAACACCACAAGCTCTATGCAAGCCGCCATCTTAAACCAAGCACAAGATGTGCCAGCAGTAGAAATGCTACAGAACTACAGCTACATGCTTCTGGTATTTGTCTAGTCCTGTATTTAAGCCAGCTAAGATCAAGGTTTTTACTCGCAGTTAAACTACTACTAAGAGGAGTCCTTACAATTTACCTAATGCAGGATTCCATGATATGATCGTATCTGGCACCTGGATTCTCTGGGTGAAGTGTTGCTTCCCTGGGTCTCCAGGTCACTCTTCTCTTTCTGGTCACTGGTCAGTGGTCTTCACACCCAAGTATCCTCCCAATTCCAGGCCAAATTAATGCTATTTAGGACCAGCCAGATAACCATGCCGCTCTCCTGCGCTCACCTGCTCTCGTACCTGTCTAGTCTTGCATACTTCCAACGCAACCGAATCAGAGGAAAGAAAGTTCCTGTTAGCCTGCCCTCTGAGCTTCTCAACCTCTATAAATCACTGTATAACGCTATTTGGATTACTCCACTGAAATGCTCCTTGGTCACAAAACTACTATGCTTATTAGGAACAAGAATTGTAATTCAACAGTTATCCTAGGGAAAAACAGGGGTCATAATAGTAGATTATGTGAAACTAATCCAAGAAGCTTTCAGGATTAGACCCAGAAGAAGATGTGTGGACTGTCAATATGAAACAAAAAGTAAAACTACATTGACATTCTTCTAAACAAATAGGATTTGCATATTTAGAAGAGAATATTTCCTTTGTTATTGAAAATGTTCTGGCACAATTATGAATCTACGTATCCAAAATAGCAATACGTAATTCACAAAGTATATGATTTTATTTCTAAGAAACAGACCGTGTAATATATAATTTGAAATGGCTCCATAGTAGTTATTTTGTTCTCTACAGATGATTAAATATTACAAGGACCGTGCCAGTATGAATATTTATTTGAATAATAAAATAAATGGAATGTCTTGGTATGCTATTAAGTTGACGCCTAAGGCATGACATGATATATTAGTCAATCAGATATATATGGATATGCTTTAAAACAGTGATAGTAATGAATTATTTTACTTGCAAGCCCTGTACAACATGTTTATTACAAATCCAAGGAGAAAAATAAAGCCCGATTTGTGAACTTTATACTTTATATATAATTATATATATATGCGGGTACAAAAACACCTGTGATCATTTGGAATAGTGTACATAGTTTTGGGGGTGCAGTAGCACCTACAAAGATCCATCAATGTATTGAAACAGAATGACCCTTTTAACTGTCTCTGAAATAATTTTCATTAATACAAATTTTCACAATATCCACATTATTTAGGACTCTTTTCTGGAAAATATTGCCAGTGTGGAATAAGGTCAGTGTTTCCAGAAATCTAAGATGTCTGAGTATCAACTATCCTTTTACTGCTTATTTTTTTACTACACTAAAACTAAATGACACAAATTTTATCTTTTCCATTTGCATTATTTGAAAACATAAAATCGTATTTTTTGTTAAATAAAGCCTTTGCAATAAAAGAGTGGGAGTTTCTCATAGAAGTCAACTTTAAGAAAACTAGGTGTATCTGCTCAGACATGTCTTGTAACCATTTGATTATAAAGTTTGTGTTAATTTTTCTGTTGGAATAAAGGGTTAATTTATAGGAGCACTGTTCCTTTTAACCGTGTAATGTTGTAATTTTGTAGCCTTCTAAATATCCCACTAGATGTTCCCACCATTAAGCACTAGAAGGTGGAGTGAGGGTTTTACCTTTTTTCTTCTACCTCCTGTCATGTTTTTTGAAGTAAATGGGCATCCCATTTTAAAGCAAGAGCAGGGCATGGTCCTACTTTTATTTGATAATAAATAATTATAAATTATAATAAAAAATTATTTCAACCTGACATAAAGCCAGGATTTCTTTTTTAATTAACAGGCCTACTTTAATTGTTGTTCCTTTACAATCTTCCTGCATTATTGTTTTAGTAATCACAAAACTTTCTGATTATTTCACTTTAAAAAGAAGAGCTATTAAAAATGCATAATTTTTCAGCATTTCCCAATGATGGTGGGGGTGCGTGTCTTCTTTGTCTTCCTTCCTGGAAATTAAGGAATATGTTTATGGACTGTCACTCATTGACAAGGGGGAAATGATAATGTGGTAAGGGGGAAATGATAATGTGGTAAGGAGGAGATAAAATGTGAGGGATTCAGAGCATGTGCCTATATTAAATTGCTTTATAAAAATAAGGGCCTGTTTATTCAGTTCCATCCCGCTGACGGACTATTGTTTTTAATAACCAAGCTGCTGATACTGTTTCGGATACTGAGAGCATCCGCCAGCATAGGGAAATGCGATAATATGGATAACTTAGGATCTAAAAGGTATAATTCTGGAGTTTAGATTTCAGAAGAAGTTAAAGAATTCTAGATGTATGTAAATAAGCAATTTAAATTTAAGTGTTAATCTCTTATTTTAAATATTTGGATATTTAGTGTCTAGGTAACTTTGACACGCAATAAAATGTTAAAATCTTATTATATTTTTTAATTCTTTCTCAAATACTTCTTTGGGACTATCCTATTACTTGATTTCCCATAAACTCTGTCAACTATAATAAGAATTTAGAAAACTATTTACTATAAAATGTATTTTCAACATAGCAACACTAACGCTATCATTTCCTATGTGATTGTAGGCGTGCAAGCTTCTATGCATTTCTAAAGAAAATGTGATAACAGGTGGTAGTAAGACGATGGAAGGATGGCGGAGAAAGAGACCTCATCTTTCTAAACATGAGCTTGTTTACCCTTTACATTATCAGTTAGGGTATAGGTTCTAACATATATGGACAATTTTCAATACTCCTAGTCCTGTTGGATCATCATGTAAAATTCTAGTATCATATCATATGATCAGAAACACATGCTCCTAGCACTCATATTTCGCACAAGCCTAATGTGAATATATGTATAGCGAACAAAAGAAAAAACATGGATTACCTACATAGATCAATACATGTGACCTAGCAGCCCAATAAATTTGCATACTTTGAGTGGCCGAGAAGTCAACCGCGGTAAATTAGCAGAATCCAAACTTTTAGATGCCATACTAAATTAGGTACCAAACTCTAGTGTTACTCACCTGTACAGAACGTGCCATCGTTGGGTATAAAATTTTCATTGTTATTGGATGGCCGATATCCTTTCAGACATATACAGTAGAAGCTTCCGTGTGTATTATGGCAGGCAGTATGATTCCCACATATACTATGTGCTCCAATCTGGCATTCATCTTTATCTGTTCATGTAAGATAAAACACATTTTAAGGATCAAGACTATACCAAGAAATATGTCTACAAACATTACATTGTGCGAAAACTAGAACAATAATTTTATAATACTTTATTTTTAACAGAACACACGTAATAAAAAAATGAGAGTTACCCGTTAGAGAAAAGCACCATACAGCAACATTGAGAGCTCATTAAAGTGAATTGGCTGCTGCTGCCTTTGATAATTTATACATTTATTTTCTTTGTTCTAGTAGGGAAACATGCTTCAGCAAATAGCAGTCATGAACAATGCCAGGAAAAGAGAAGGAATTAAGTAAATATCCATGTGTGAAGTGTTTGAAGTTTTCGAAAAATTCACATCAGCGAAATCGATTTCATCAATGACAATGTCCTTTTCTTATAGAAATACATGTTTTCGTATGGGAAAGTAAATGTTCAAGGGTAATCTTAACAATTGATGAAATGTTCTTGAGTAAGAGGAAAACGAGGCCAAATGTATCATGTAGCACCATCAGTGATGAAGTGGCCTACAGGTCTGATTCAAAGGCCTAGGCAGCCTTTAAGTGCTAATGTACTCTGGTTGTCCCTTAAGGACAAAGTTGGTTTTTAATAACTGAGGACAAGAGTGTTTTCAACACTTTCTCCTCATCTCTTGAACAGTACACTTATTTTACCCCCCTAAACTATATATTGTTTCTTCAGGTCAAGTAGAGCTTTCTTTTGAAACCAATCCCATGTACACTATATAACCGAACATTCCTTCTAATTATTGAGTTAAGGTGGTTAAGCCATATCCATTGCTAACAGGTGTATAAAATAAAGCACATAGGCAGCCATCTCCATAGACAGTAGAATGTGTCATACTGGATAGCTCAGTGACTTTAAACAATGCAATCTTTGCCACAAGTCAGTTCATGAAATTTCTGCCCTGGTCCACTGTAAGTGGTAATTTTGTGGAAATGTCTAGGAATAACAAGAGCTCAGCCATGAAGTGGTAGACCATGCATACTCACAGAGCAGGGCTGTCAAGTGTGAAAATGGCCTGTCCTCTGTAGCATCACATACTACAGAATTCCAAAGTGCGTCTGAAAGCAACATCACCACAAGCACTGTGCGTCAGGAGCTTCACAAAATGGGTGGAACAGCTGCACGCAGGCTTGAGATAACTATGCACAATGCCAAGCGTCAGCCGGAGTGGTGTAAATCACACAGCCACTGGACTCTGGAGTTGTGGGAACATGTTCTCTGAAGCGATGAATTGTGCATCATTATCTGGAGGTCTGATGGACAATTTAGACTTCAAGGAGAAGTTTGATGGAGGAGGAATAATTGCATGGGGCTGTTTTTCAGCATTTGGCGTAGGCCTTTTAGTTTCAGTGAACGGATAATGTTGAGGCATGCAAAGGCATCTTGGACAATTGTATGCATTCAATTTTGTGGCACCAGTTTGGGGAAGGCCCTTTCCTGTTCCAGCATGACTGTGCCCCTTGTGCACAAAGCAAGGTCCATAAAGACATGATTTGATGAGTCTGGTGCGGAAGAACACGGGTGTTCGTTTTACAGCAGTAGTATATGTGAACGGTAGGCTTAATCATATATACACTGTCTACAACTGCCACACAAAAGGGAGAGGGTAAAAGTGGGAGAAAAGGGAGGAAAATGAAGATACAAAGAGAAGGATGAAGAGAGAGAGAGAAGAAAGAGAGAGTGAAAAGGAGGATAGAAAGGCAAAAGATAGAGATGGGGAGAGAGAAGAAAGGGGAGAAGAAAGAGAGGTGAAGTAGAGAGAGGAAATGAAAAGAGGGAGATGGGAGAGAAAAAGAACAGATGAAAGACAGAGCAAATGAGAGGGAAAAAAGTCATAGTATATGCTAGCCTCTATATAGTTACGTATGTAATTCTATCACCTAACTTCTGATTCTGGTTAGAAGCAAAACCATGAAAGGAAATGTAATGTTTGGCAAAGAGGAAGCAGACACAAGTTCCACGACTAGTTAATATTCACATAGAAAATAAGAGAGTGATAAAACATAGTACTTTTTTATAATACTAAACTATTCCAATCTATGCTACACATCATTTATATCAACAAATGCAAACACACTTTAAATTAAACTGATTTGTTATTGTACTTAGCATAATAGTGAGGGAGATAGATGTTGCTTAAGCATTCATTACTTTTAGTACAAGAGATGGGACCATAATTCACTTACCCAAACAAAGCGTCCTCCCATTTCCAATCAGTCCAAAGTTACACATGCAGGTATATTTGTTATCTTTCTCTACACATGTAGCATTCACGTGGCACGATTTACACGTTTCTTTTGCTGTAGCTATAAAACAAACAGATAATTACAATCAGACAAACCATTGCCAATTTGTCACCATTGGCTCCAATCGAGCTGTTCTGAAAACAAAAAAGAATAAAATATATTTGTTTTGGAAAAGCATGACAACAATTTAATGGAAAAATGACTAAATCAGTGTTCATATTTCACAAAATGGCATAATTTGCACATTTTTAATTACATGTGGCAAGAAATGTTTATTTTAAATCAGACCTTTTTTGCTTATGTATAAATTAGCAAGTACGTATCCATAAATCTTGGTGTCTTTCTGTATATGTACATTGGCTTTCTTCCTAACGTGGTTAAGCATTTTAACAGTAAAAATGTAATTTATTTTGAAAACACAACCTCTTCCTGCAGCATTGTACCTAATCAGAAAAGCAGACTCCTTTGTAAGGAAACGCTTCTGTTCTCAGCGGGAACAATATCAGTTATTAATGGCTATAATTTCGGGGACAGTGTTAAATACAGGAAAAGCCATCTGCTCCAAGCCAAGATTGCAAACATCAGTTTGTGAACATTGCTGGGGCATAACATCAAATTATTCCTGATAAGTAGTGTCAACAAACATTGTAGATGGGTTCAGAACCACAAATAATCAATGAATTCCAATCACAAATCCCTAAACACAGCAAGATTCTCATGTGTGAAAAAGTAAAATATAATTTTTTTTAAAGCATGCATTTAAAAAAAAAAAAGACTTCATTTAAATATTTTTTGCGTATGAATGAAATCTTCAGGAACTATCTAATATAATAATTTTCTCATAATTGTAAAAATATTTTCAGTTTGACCAATAGATACTGGCTAATTTTAGTATAACGTTGGCACTTTTGCTCTATTAATACAATGTTAACATTAATGTTAAAAAATATTAATATAATAAAAGTGTATATATGCAAATGGTATGTTCCAAAACAACCTCAGATGCAAACCAGGATATGCACTTGGAGAGGAGACCTTCAACATGGATTGCATGGGAGCCTAGAGCCCACCGAGAAGCTTATTAAAGTATAAATACATTATTCTATATAATCAGTAAATTAATTTCTTACAAAACTACCCATATCTCATGTTATTTAGTGTCTTGTAGGTGTCAAGAAGATATGGGTGCCTTTTAACCAAGCAGCTGTATCAATTTCCTAAACATTGCTTGCTTGACTCAAATGACATACGACCAGACTAGTACTCATCAGAGCTTTTAGGACGAGCCACTCTCAATTTATGGTATACAAACATTTTTTCCACTGCAAACCTGTAAAAACTACAAAATTATTATTTTATTCTTAATTATTAGGTATAACAGTTTCTACCACCCCTGTAGACAAATAATATAAATGTGGGAGGGTGAGCCACACATAAATTGTAATGTATGATACTGACGCATTTACATTTGATCATGAGTAATTAGAATAATTTGTTATATAGAAAATATAACAAATAGAATTAAAATTCTGATTTTTTTGCTCATATTTTTTGAAGATGAACTTTCTTTTTTCACAATATTTTTTTTATGTGTACTGAAGACTGAGATTGGGTTCGAATAAGAGAAACGGTTAGAGAAGGCGTATCCATCATGGTACCCATTAACTAACACTAAATATTCTTGCATAAGAAAACAATCTGTAGTAGTATATACCAATCCATCTAACTCATGAGTTGCCAGAAGAGAGCTCTCTAGTCATAGACAGACCCCTTTTCTGACAAAGCTGAATTAAAATCGTGGGTGGGGAGTTGTGGTTCCACAATAGATGCTCTTAAGCAGATTAATCTGGTTACGCATGAGTCAAGAGTCAAAATACATTTAGACTGTGAAATTGTCCAACTGTGGACAATTTCTGCTATGGTAAGACCTTGGGCCCAGATTTGATGTTGTGTATAGAAACCACCAATGCAATGTGCATATTTTATTCATACGCAAAAGGGTGAGACTTATTTAGCCGAGAATAGTCATTGCTTAAGTGGCCTGCCCTCCAGTGAATTCCTACTCAAAAGATTCTCACATTTTAACTCATTTGTGCCATTACAGAATAAAAAAAAATATCTATTTGCAACGTGCCACACATTTCAATTCCAGACTGCCCTTTTAAAGGTGGAGGCTTTGGGGAACTTATAGATTTCTGCCAAATGAAGCCGTCATTCAAAAAATACACGACTTCGGATTTCATTATGAATTCTACATCATGTTTTATTGTTATCAGTGAGTAATTTACACGGCCATTTATAGTCTATGACTAATAGAAAAATCACATCTGCAATGAAGCTTTTTGCTTGAGACACCTGGCTACAAAGCCCTAAGACCAGAAAACATTAGGTTCAGCTTCCTCTGCTACCTTATAAAGTAACAATACTAGCGTAATTACATCAGCATGATGATCATTGTTTTTTTTAATTCAATCTCTGGTATAGTTAAGCCTTCCTTTCATATCCTAACAAGCTTCCTTTTTCTTTTCAGCTCCCCAGGATAACGAGTGTAAGAAAACACAGATTAATGTGAATGAGAAACCAGTTGGATGTCTGTTCCTGGAGAATGAGCTAATGACCTTACTGGACTTTCCCCAGTAATACATTTAGAAAGAAGCAACCACAATAAAAAGTATTATTAATAATACAGTCAGTCTACCGCAACACATGGTCAGTTTTGGGAAAGGATCTTTGTTGAAACCGTACACATACGAAACTGGACTATACCTTTTAAACCATGGCAAACAATATAGCATGAAATAGATTCAATTAACGGATATATATATATATATTTATATATATATGATTATATCACCTTATCAGTGCGTTTAGAGGAATTTCTTACAATGTTTTGTGATATGAATACAGTATGTAAGCATTGTACATATAAAACGTGTATCTGCAAAGAACTCTCCTCCCGCGATGCGTAATCTTTACTATCATTCACTATTATTAATAATATTAATAGAATAAATAAAAACGTGAATTACCATGTTCAAATGCAGCATAAATGAGGTCTTCCCTAGAATTGATTAATATTGCCTACAAAATAAGTGGGAATGTAAGAATAAAAATTCTGAATTGTGCCTGGTTTCTTCAATCATTTAGATATTTTGTAACTTTACTTTTGTCAGAAGCAAAATAATAAACTATTATATCTCCTCCAAAGTTGTTAATTTGAAATGCGTTGACTCATATTAACATGTCATTGGCACATTCAAGTTAAATAAGAATACTTTATCATAGAACATTCTTCCAAGGGAACACAGTGCATCAAAGTTGAGGAAGTACAAGAAAGAGGAAGAGCATTATATAGAGAGTGTTGGTGATGATGACATTGTTTACCAGAGAACAGCTACCAGATGAACACATACATGAAAAGAAGAAAAAAAGGAAGTCGAAACAAGAAATGTAATCGGAATCAGTTTAATAACCAGTTGAGTCTGATTCTATCTGACAGCAATTATAGGACTATTTCATGACCCCTGCATCCTAATACTATGTACTACAATGGATTTTTTTCATTTTACAAAAGGTTCTATCATTGAAAGCTTTGAAAAATGTATTTCAGGGGAAAAGTCTAGATAGGTGTCACAATACTACAAATACCCAAAACACTATGCCAAAAGTTCTCATATTTCTGCAAGCTTTAAGTGCTGGATGATATCAGTGCTGGATGATAGTTCCCAAGCTCCTTCAATACAGAAAATGAATTTGCCTCCTATATATAAACTACAGTATGATCCACCTCATGGTGTTTGGACTAGATGCATGCACCTACATTATAGAAACAAAATCTGATGGCAGAGAAGAACCATTCTGCCCATCAAGTTTGCCAGTCTCTTCTTGCTATGAAAATCTAAAACCTCATTTAATAAATAGCCATACCTGGGAACTCTCTGGGTTTCACCCAGAGATTGCCAGGTGAAGCACCGGTTCTCTAGGGCAAGACCTGAATCCTCCGAAAAAGCGGGACTGAGGTAGTTCTTGGTGGGACAGCGAGATTTCCTTCTCTGTTGAGTGGAACGCAATAGCGCTGCCAACATGAGTAATGCTGTACTTCCCAACCTCTGCCCCTGGCATCCAGATTTGTTGTGGATAGTAGTTAAGAAGTATGATGGAGCACATCCCATGCCTCCCAACATGCCTCCCATGCATGATAGGATAGGGAGTTAAAATACAAAAAAATACCCTTGGGGCATGGGCCCTGCCTATACAAATTCCCCCCCAACAGAATGAGAGGGGGTAAAGTTTGCATTTATTCTTTAAGGATGTTATTAATTTATTTATTGTTTTAAGGAGGTCACAGCTGATACCCTCAGTTACTATAAAAGACCCATCCACTGTGATTTGCAACTCTCTCAAGTTCTTATCACCTTTGCACATTTACCAACATTTTTTTGGCTGATGTTCCCTTTTTTACACTTTTTTTTAAAATCCCTGGATCCTCAAGATGATGGTGGCACACACGGCCAGCAAAGAATAAGATGAGAATAGTTTTCGCATAGAACACAACTACATTTTCTAACAATTACAGGAACAACAACCCGTGTCAAATAAAATCATCTGTTTTCTTACAGATTACACTTAATGTCTTCTTACACAAATGTCTACATCCTACAACAGTCAAAGACAATGGAAGTCTAGATACACTAGATGTTGATGGAGTGGTGACAGCTGTCAATGGCATATAAAATAAGCCTTTATAATCTATTGTTTTATGGGCTGAATCCATAGCTCCCAACATCCCCTGATTTGCTGGTGCATTAATGACCGTTGGCTTTATGTCCCAACTGAAAGCTGTCTTTAGAAATGCCACATATTGGTTCTCCAATATGGTCACTGTACAAGGACATAATTCCAAGGACATAATAGCACTGCCCTATGCCCCTTCCATGTACTGACATAGATGTGACATGTTTTTATTACCTTTCACAAAAATAGCCATTTTTTTGCAATTATCTAAAAATGGAAAGCCATTGGGCTTTTGTTAATCTGTACAAACTGGGGGAAAAAGTTGACTGCTTACAAGTAAAAAAGTAATAATGTATGAAATATTCAGCTAATGAAATTTATATAAAACGTGTAACCCTCCCACAGTAAGATGTGTCTTAATATAAAGGTTCATATCATAACTATACAGAGGTCAGATTTATTTAATATACAAAAGTAATGCCTCTGGTAAAGTTTCAAATTGCTCTTATCACCATAGCAACCAATCAATCATTGGTTGCTCTGGTGATAAAACCTCCATTCAAAATTAGAACCAGTATAACTTTTTCTACATTATTCAATGCGTTATTTATACTTTGCACTGAAATAGGATAAATTAGAGTAAAGATTCTTAAGCTTCATAGCTTTTGCCCACAAAATAATGAAAGGAAGTTAGATCACTGTGAAACAATAGCAATTCATGAAACGAAAAAAAACAAGGAGCAAGTTGTGATTTGGGGAATAATTGTGATATAAGGAGATAAAAGCTGTGTGTTCTAAAAATATTAACTCAGTTTAAGGGGGTATTGAATTAAGTATTTTATCTGTATTGGTTGATATGTAATTTTTGCTATTTTTATATTGATGTGGTTTCTATAATGGGAAAAGTATAGACAATACAAAATGTAGAAATAGCATTCTTAAAGTGGTAGAAAAAAACCCAAAACTGTAGAAGTTTGCTATTCAAGGGACCTATGAGGTCTTCCAAGTGCATGCATCTCTATGTACCGTACTATCATCTGAAAATGATGACTCTGTAAAGGCTCCGCTAACTGCTGGAGGCTTTATTGCCTATCTATTCTGTATGTGAAAAATATATATGAGTCAGAAATATGTTAAAAATTGTATCGCTGATTATGTCAACTTTCAAGTAAAAAATAAGCAAATGTTCTATATCGTGTAGAAATCTATTCACAGGCTTGGAAAAGTGCCTCCCTTCTTGTTTTTGCACACCTTTTGATACCCGGGCCATCACCTTGCCTTCTTCTATGTGATATTAACGTTGATGCAAAAACAAGACCTAGACGCTGAAATCTACCAAATTGGGTATCTTAATATTGTAATAATATACTGCCAGCATATTCAACATAGTACTGTAGCTTTAAGAACAACTCTTCATGTTAAATTTCAACATGACATCATCACTATGTGCATTATGACACCTACGTATTATTTGGTGGCTTCTAGGCTCTCAATAATTTAAGTAATATTTTGTTTAGCAATCTGGCCCTAAAAGAGTTAATTCCTTCTTTTGCTTCACATTCAACAAGTATTAGTAAACCATGATTAATTGCTGTAATTATATTTTCCTTCCTGCCTTTTAATAATTGCATTGTTATGCATGAATACTCCTTATTATTCTTTATGTTATTCCCACTAATTTCATTAATTAAAAAAAATGATAATTACTGACATTAACATGGATTTTTTTAAAAGTCTTGTTCTCAAAGGCACTGAAAATAATGAAATTTGTCAAAAGCACCAATTGTTTCGGCCCAGGGGCGTAACTAGAAACCTCAGGGCCCCGGTGCGAGAATCTGTTAAGGGCCCCCCAACCCATCTACCTCCTTCTCACTATCTACCCTCTCCCTCACTACCCCCCTTCTCACGATCTACCCTCTCCCCTTATCACAATCTACCCCCTTCTCACTATCTCCTCTCCCTCCCTACCCCTCCACTATCTACCCTCTCCTCCCTACCCCCCCTTCTCACCATCTACCCACTCACTCCCTACCCCCCTTTGTAGGTCACTTACCGTCCACTCCTGTGGTGGGGGCGCGAGGCCTCTGTCTCGCTGCGCACGGCTTCACAGCGTGAAGCGCCGGCACCCGAGACAGACGGCTTATGCTCCCAACACCGCAGTCTGGGCAGTGCTGAGGCAGGCGGCGGCGGGGCAGGGCAGTCGTTTTCCGCAACCGCTCAGCACCCCTTGGGCCCCCTGACTGGCAGAACTCCAGGGCCAGGTTGCAGTCATGACCCCTGCGACCCCGGTAGTTCCACCACTGTTTAGGCCCTGATTATTTAATACAATACTCCTTAACCTAATGTCAATAATTAATGTCAGAGGGATCAGCCATCAAGTATAATATATATATATATATATATATATATATGTATATAAACACACATAAGTAGTGCATCATTTAACCCTTTGAGAGCTGAGGTTTGGGACACAGTTTTGGGTGACATCCATACACTAGGTACTTAAGGTACTTAATTTGAGGCAAACTGCAAATCCTACAACATGATATAATAGTAAATATATTAAACAAAATACAAAACCAACCAATAATTACCAAATACGGTAAATAACCCATATATGACAAACCAACGAGATAGTAGAAGTAACAAAATCAAAGTAACTTAAAACTCCCAACGCCTTCATAAATGTATTATGTTTGTGTGGCAAAATTACATAATTATGCTAAAAGAAACAAAATAAACGTACAAAAAGCATATGTCCGCAAGAATGCCATCTGGTGTGCCTGTTCTTGAGAGCTAGAAAGCTCATGACTCTCATCATCATTTTGGCAAATGTGGGACTTGTAGTCCTCTTAAGTTCACTGGTCTCTTTAAAACTATAAATATATTTAAATAAGAATAATTTATCTTTGTGTTAGTTGTTTACATTTTTATTGGAGGTTGTCATAATCATGACAATTTACCTCCTGACATGTAATGTTAACCGTAAGATATACGGTTAATATTAGAACCATTTATTTACCCCAATTAGTACATCACCACAATACAATCTTTAATTAAAGGATTTATTTAATGAAGTTGGAATTTTCTGGTGAGTTTGCAGAAGTTATACAGTTTCAACTCACTGACTTCATTATGCATTATAAACGGACAATCTCTGCATGTTTGTTTCTTGCATAAAAAGTGTTGAGCTGCAATTACTCATTTTGCTTTGGTGACTTTCAAGATATCTCACTACATCAACTTGATATAAAGTTCCAACTAAACTCTTCTTGCTGGAGAAGAGTTTAGTTGGAACTAAAGCATTCTTAAGTCGGTTCAACATTGTTACAAACGCCCGGCGTAGTGAATACACTGCTGTGGGTCTGATCATTTAGAAAGTTTCAAAAACATCAATTTCCCAGAATGAATGGCGCACCTGCTTGTGCTGACCCCTGCTTCACAGCTAGTACCCCTAGTATATTTATTTCCATGTTGAATGTATTTATTGATATATATATATATATATATATATATATATATATATATATATATATATAAAACCTGTAGAAAACTATTTTTTATTACAATATAATAAATTCTACTGAATGTTTTCAAACGTACCTTCTACGCCTTGAGCACAGACCAGAAACAACAGAGACATGCTGAGCGAAAGGACCAGCTTTCTCCAAGAACTTGTCATTATGTTTCAGATGTCTCCTCTGTTCCCTCCTCTCTGGACTCGGCTCCTTGGCTTCTTCAGCAATGTCACCTTTCTCCTCTCGACACTTTTATGAACAGACGAGAGCAGAAATCCCCTCTTTTTATCAGATGCGATACGTCCCTTTTCCTGTGGGCAGCTCATTCATACAAATGTAGGGCAGGATGAAGCACACACAGTATGTGAAAGAAAGCTGATGTGAATCATTCCTTCAGTCGTGAAACTTCATCGGCTGGCACGGCCCAGACACTTCCAACCCAGAGAATTCAACAAGCCACATGTAACGACGTCCACACGCAGGATATCCCTGTTATCATCGAGTCATTTCAAAGAGAAGCTTAGTGTGGGGTGAGATAGCACTCCTTACACAAGCATTTTGTTTCAAAACCTCGGTGCTCAACAGTTTGTTGTTTAGAAATGAAAAACAAAGCACGTGACATGCTGTGGCAATATCTTTAAACTATATATATATATATATATATATATATATATAAATATATATATATAAAACACAGCCGAACTATAAAAATTTGTCTCACGTTAATTAGTCCAGCCTTAAAATAAAAAAGTTAATGTTTTAAAAAGTTAGGATGTTGAAGCATTTAATATTGAGTTTTATTAGACCTACCATGGAATCCGCTGGGAATATTATTATTTAAACATTTAACCGTAAGGCCTTAGGGGGCGCCCCAGGCTTTTTGGTGCAGAAGTTGGCTCCTTGAAACGGGGCCCTATCCTGTTGTTAATGAGGTCTGCAGTACCATCCATATACACACGGTGCTTCAATCAATAAGACGATATATATATATATATATATATATATATATATATATATATACAAAAAGGAGCCCCTCCTCTTGCCGAGGGGGGCAGGAGTTTGTGTTACAACAGTACCCCTTTTAATTGTACAAAAAATTTAGCAACAATGACCAGCCACTCATTTTGTGTTTAAATTAAGGAGTATATTAGATGCGCTAATATCGATAGTATTTATTTACTAGTATACTAAGTAAATTCTATACAAGATGGACCCTACACTGTGTATACTAAGTCAAGACACGCGTAATAAAAGTTAAAATCACGTTGAAAAGACTTTATGTAACAGATTATACCGGATTTTGGTAAAATTTGAAACAGCTTTATTTTAATAATGCTATATTTCACAGCTCTGTGGAATCTACTGGTGCCCTGTCAATAACATAGCTGTGGAGAGACGTATCAAACTGTTGTTAAGGCAGAACTGGATCTGTTTCGTTAGCTGCGTTTCGTATTAAAGACAATTTAGCTGGAGTTGATGCATTTTACCGGGTCATCGTAGATAAAAAGATGCAAACTTATACAAGCATTCAGGACCTGCGAGGTCTCTTCTTCAGATGGAATGAAGCAATATTTACGTATATGTTTGAATAATCTTATGCCTATGTCTCCAGGATCTGTGCGGTCACATTGGGACATATCTCTCCCACCCAGACATGCGTAAATGCTCTGCCTTGCTCACGCTTCCCGTCTATTCCTGCCCCCGGGTCAGTTAAGCACTCTTACGCAGAGCAGGTGGTGGGGTCTGATAACGCCTATGTTTCGGCTGACGAGACAAGAGACTCTCATAAGGCCTTTGTGTTAGCTATTATGAGAGTAGTACTTTTTCACGTTATATTATAAAAAGTGTCAGCTTAACAATGATACAACACTAGAAAACAGCAATGGACAAGTAAGTCTTCAAAGAATTTTCGAATAGCTTTTTAATACCGGGTTAAGGTTCCTGTACTAAATTACTTACAATATGTCCAACCTGCTTGAAATTATAGTCCAGTATTACCTAAAAACTGCAAAATGCATTAGCCATATTGGGGTCTGCGGGCATTACATTATGAAACCAGCCACCTAAATTAAAAGGATAGTTATGCTTGCAAATGTAGTCTTGGGTTAGCCTTGATTGACCCCTGTGGTAGAGCTCTGTAGCACTTTACTATAACCTCAACAATATTTTTAACAGATAAATGTTATAAAAAATAATTACAATATAAACGACAAAAATAGCTACTATAGGAAACAAATGAATCTCAGTGATGGGTTCGACCTCACACCTGTGGTAATAATGGGTAAAATGTATTAAAATGACATACTAATATGAAGTAAGGTGGAATTGCCCCTTATCAGGTGCTTTTTTGGGTTGCTTTGGTTTCCAGCTAAGAACACTTAGTAAAAAGGTACAGCTGTTTACTAGGGAAATCTTTCATCACTTAGCAGAGAATTTCATTGTTTGTAATACTTTCCTATGTAAAAAATAATAATTCTGAACTCACAATTAAAAATGTTGCCATCTCTATCGGCACCTTGTGGTTAAAAAAAACATATAATTTCTCTAAAGGATGGTTGGAGGAAGAGATTGCCCAATGGTTTTATGCACCCAAATGAGGGGATGTTGCACAACAATGTCATGCAGCCCGTAACAAGGGCTTTATACAGCATTTGCATAAGTTATGGCTTTATCCTTTCTGCACTACATTTATGGGCTTTCCACGCATTTTCTTTTGTGGAATGTGTTTTAAGGAGAACTTGATGGTAGGCGAAAGTGAAGTGTCGAACCGCCCCTCCCCCAAAAGTACCCTTAAGAAAATGTGGCATATGATACATTTTGTGGTTTCCTCGTTACTCTAGAGAATTTTGTTTTACATATACACTGAAAAATACAGCAGGTGTATACTTTTTATGTAAGAGGAAGTCACATGTTCTCAGTATGCCGTGGACATAGATCAAGGAGTGAGATTTCATTGTTTAACAGAAGGTTAAGTGCCCTGTCTTTTATAGTAGAAGATCTATTTTCAGGTTGTGGGCACAGACCAAACCTAATACTATGTCATAACAGATTTATTTTTACCTTGTTGGTTTTAAAGATCTAGTGTATATATATACTTAGTGCTTGCTTTTTTTATAATCCAATGTGCAACAAAATGATATTGAACTACACCTATCGAAATAATGAAATAATATATACCGTTATATAATAACTAACATCATATTAAACATACAATGTATACTTATTTGAAAAATAGATTATAACTGAATTTTGCTTTCTTTGTAGCAAATTATTATAATATACTTCCACTAGAACTAAATTAACAGGCACTAATATATAGCAACCTGCTCAATCAACGAGACCAACAATTACAATTTTAAAAACAGTTGTGCAGTGTTTTCTTTTATGCTGAAAAGAAAATTATTGAAGGTCAAATAGGTTTACATAGGTTGGAGGAATATTTATTTTACAATGTATTAGTGGCATACTGGGAAGACTGTATTTCAAGGAGAAGAAGAAGAAAAACTGGCCATTTGGCTCAGCCATATTCCTAGGATGTCTGGTGTGAACAGCTCTCTTGAGATCGTTCCACAGCATCATTAAAGGGTTAGGGCCTGGGATCTGACTGGGCCACTCCAAAAGGCAAGTTTTCTTTTCTTGAAACCATTCTGTAATAGATTTAACATATTGAATTAGGTTATTATGCTGCTGCATCACTTAACGTCTGCTGATATCACCCTGGCATTATCCTGTATGATACCTTGAGAAACTTAGGAATTCATTGTCCCTTGGATGATGGCAAGCTCTCCAGGCCCGAGGCAGCAAAGCAGCCCTAAATCATGATGCTCCCTACACCAGACTTCACCATTGGGATGATGTTTTCATGTGGGTATGGGGTGCCCTTTTATGCCATTGTTCTCAAACAATTCAACTTTAGTTTCATCAGTCCATAAAACATTTTCCCACTAGCGTTCTGGAGCGTCAAGGTGCTCTTTGGCAAACTTCAAGCAAACAGTAATGTTACGGTGGAGAACATTGGTTTCCTCTGTTGTGTCCTGTTATGAACACCATGCATGTTCAATATTTTGCTTATGGTAGACTCATGAGCAGTGATGTCAACCAGTTCCAATGATTCCTTCAACCTTTTGGCTGCTACTCTAGGGTTCTTTTTTAAGTCATTGAGCATTTTGTGCTGTGCCCTTGGGGTCAAGTGGGCACCCACTTCTAGGAAGATTAGACACCAGTACTACATCATCTTGATGTATAAAAAAATGTGTCTAACTTTGGACTGATGAATATGTAAACTCTTTGAGATTACTTTGTAACCCTTTGCAGATCAGCAATTCTTAATTGTAGGTCTTCTTAGATGTCTTTCTTTGTGTGACATGGTTCACCTCAGTAGATTTTTCTTTAGAATAGCAAACTCAAAATGTTTGAATGCTTTATTTAATGTCAAAGTAGCTCTAAAACAAACTTCCAATATTATTGTATTTGATTGGGCTCCATGTCTGCTAACTCCTGATTGCAATTAGCTGTTGTTGAAGTGATTAGCCTAGGGGTACTTTTTCCAACCTCCACTGTGAATGTTTGAATGATCTGCTTAATATGGACAATAATAATACAATTATTTTAGTGTTATTAGTTTAAACAGATTGTGTGTGTTCATTATTGTAACTTAGATGAAGATCATAGCATATGTTAAGGCAAATTTAAACATAAATGCTGGTAATTTCTATGGGAAAAGCGGTTTACGATTTGTAAAGAAATACAGTTTGTGTTAGCACTTGTTTGTTATAATTGTTTAATCACGCACCCAACTCTATGCCTACAAAATCCCTGGCTTTGTGCAAGTATACCTGCCATGCATTGCATACCCACTACAGCTAACCAAAGCAAGGAAGAAGAGGATCCCTACCTGACGGCTGTCTCTGTCACACAAAATATTGTATAAATATTCATTTCATGTTCAATGTCTCTAACTAGAGATGGCAAATTTTAATATTGTAACGTGTAGTTTTAGTATTAGACTGATCTCACAAATCAAGTTGTAATTTCTGAATACAAACACCTGTATATTTTATCACATTTTAAGGTATGAATTAATTTAATTTTGGCTACAATTTTCAAAGTTTCCCACGGTAAAACATTTTTTCACTTTCTCTACTGTTTCTTGGCGTATCTTGGTTACACTCCCTTATCTGTTAACCATGAACTTCATGCTGATAATTGCATAACCTCCTTTAAATGTAATCAAAGACTATGCCTATGTCTTGAACATGATTATAAGTGCAATGCATTGTGTACATTGGGTCCTGTGAGGGATATGATGAAATTGTCTGTATAGGTCAAAATGTCATACTTAACATCTTCTGTCTGTGGATACTGGGATGTGGATGTACTGTTATAAGAAGCACCATTTCAAACTACAGTGAGGATAAGAGAGAGACTTGCCTTATACTATTTTTTACCTTTGTTATTGCAAGTGATAGCAGAGAATATCAAGAATTAAGGCAAATAAGACCGTAATGTTAGGTCTTAAGATAAACTATGCATAAACAAAATTACCAAAGGAGTACAATGGGCTAGGCATTTTTAAAGGGAATTCAATATTTCCACTGTTTTTAAAGTAGATTGCTTCTTAAAGTATTTTACTGAGTTTCATTTCCCTTTGTTAATTTATGACTGTATCTGGAAATGTATATTCCATATTTAATTGACATTGCAAAAAATATAATAAAGTAGACATAATCTCTTTTCTGCAGAAGAATATTAAGATTATGAGAACTAAACTAAAGGTGACGGCATGTATTTTGCTAGGAAAAACATTTAGGAGCCAACAAAAAATTACTCAAGTCTCAAGTTTGCGTTTAGAAGTTTATTTCGAAATCCACTCTAGACATGAAAAACTTGTGGAGGGAACATTTAAATACATGAAAGCAGAGATCTGTCACTTTTCCCAAACCCATTTTACAGTTCTGTACATTAAATAAAACTACGTATTTGTGTATTGTCATTCTTCAAACTAAAATAGTAGGCGGAGTCAAGTGAGTGAGTTAGTGTATTTAATATTGAAACTTTAGGCTGGGGCATAAATACACATAGTGCTGGCTGTGTTGAAAATATATATTTTTTTATTGTTGTAGCTTAGCCTGTCTGGATGTGGGTGGCAGAGCCTGTCCTGGTGTGTGTTTGGTGTCGGTGTGGCAGAGCCTGTCCTGGTGGTGTGTGTTTTGGTGTCAGTGTAGCCTGTCCTGGTGTGTGTGTGTTTGGGTGTTCTGGTGCCAGAGTCTGTCCTGGTATGTTTGGGTGTTGCAAAGCCTGTGTGTGTGGGTGTGGGTGTCAGTGTGCAGTGTATATTTGGTCATCTGTTTCCTGGCACTTTACTTACTGTAGGAATAAATAGAACTATTTAATTATTACTTATCCAGAGATAAAACACCCTCCTGAATTTGTAGTTACTTCAGAGGACAAAACATTCTAGGCCCAGAAATCAGTGAGAGGAAAAGTAAAGGTTTTCTGTTATTTACTCTATTTCAATTTGCATATTTTATTAAAAAGGATTAGTGGCACTAAATTGTGGCTTCAGGCATCCCGTGTATGATGACTTTATTTTTTAGTGTACTGATGTACTCCCAATTCCATCACATAAGATTCTATCCTATAATATCTGCCTAGCACTGACGACATCTTTATCCAGTACACATGGATGAAATTTATTTATTTCCATAGAAAGGCCCACCCAAAACCTTAGTACCAGGCCCATGATGCGCTTACTCTGGCCCTGCAAAAAAAAACAAAACATCAACAAATTAGAAATGTAAAACAAATTCAATGACATGTGATTTGTTGATGACATTAGCAAGAGATCATAGATTATCTTGAGCCCAGGAATTGAAATTAAGAATTGAAAATAATTAAAGAAACATAATTTGTTGCACCTCTTAAATGGGTGTAAAAAACAAAGCAAAGCCGTGTTTGGACTACTGCCTACAATGATTTATAATGAATGCTTGTTCAAATGTCCTTTTACATCATATATTTTAGTACTGAGTTATGCAGAATTTCATTGTCGTACATAGGTTAAAGATTGATTAGATGTTTTGCATGCGTATACTGTATATTATTTAAAGTTCAACACTTTGGTTCCTTATCAGTCACATATTGTCCTCCACCCATAACTGTAACTCTCGCTACGACATTATGATTACTTCTCAAGGGAAGAAAGGAAATACAAGAGGTGGTCTGAGGAAAGGAGTTTCCACAAAGAACTTTATCAACGAAAAACTAGATAAGAATCATCAAAACTGTATGAAACATTTGTGGTCTCTAGAGGAAATGTATAGGCTTGTAAACACACATTTTATGCAACTTCGATGGATGATGCATTTTGTAGCTGCTTATGTAGAAAAAAATATAGCCTAGGTGATTGCTTTATTTCTTTAAAATGTATCTACAGTACTTTGGATTACATGAAAAAACAATTATAATACTCAGAACATATATATATATATATATATATATATATACATACATATATATATATATATATATACTGTACAATACCATTAAACACAAAAGCAATATAATTTCGGATTCAGCCTTTGTGAATGCACTAATGATTTCCCAGTATATATATATTTCACACATTACAGTTCAAAAGTTTGCGGTAGAAATGTCCTTTTTCAAACATTTAATGTTGTAAATGACTATTGTAACTGGAAATGGGTGATTTTTAATGGAATACCTTCATAGGTGTAAAGAGGCACTTTATCACTCCCATCACTGCTGTGTTCCAATAGTAGGTTGTGTTGGCTTATCCAAGTTTCAGTTTAAAATGCAAATTATATTAAAAAATCCGTTTGCAATTTTGTTAAAACATGGAGAAATGTCTGTGTTTTCCATGAAAACAGCTAAGTGACCCCAAACATTTGAGTCATAGAGTGTATATATATATATATTATAAAAAAAACATGTAACACGTCTTATATTAACGTAACTACATATAATTAAATGAAAAAGTAAATACATTCATATTTTTAATAGAATAATAGAGATAAGCAGAAAGGTCCCAGTATCAGATTCTTTGTGAATGTCACGCAAATGATAGATCATATAGGGAAAATAATAATAATATCCATTTTTTAATGTACAAAAACATCTTATTTAGTTAAAATAAGACTCTCAAATGTCTTCACGCAATTCCTGTGAAGCTACGGAGTCTTGCGGTGTCCTGTATGTTAATCCAGAGCTCTGTGCTAATATTAACTGTGTTATAATGAGCAGAATGTATTTTCCTTTCACAGTCATTTGTACTTCATACAGCTAGTATCCATTAGGCATTTCCAAATGTCATCTTTGGCTACCCACAAAACATTGAACCCCTTTAACATGCAAATGAGGCAGCTGAGTTACCGCTTGTAATTAATTTGTTCTTCTACTTTTACATTTATTTAAGTATTCTTGCAAAATTCCTGCAAAAGGAACCAATAATAAGTACCGTATTTGCTCGATTATAAGACGACCCTGTTATAAGAAGACCCCCCAAAATCTATATATTAAATTATGAAAAAAGAAAAAGCCTATAGGAAGAAAGTGTTACCAGTAAATGTTAATTCACGTAAACTATGTGAACAATTGTTTGTTAATAAAAGCTATGATTGAGAAAATGCACATCTGCCCCCTGGCTTGCCACTCTGCCCCACAAAACGGGCAGTCTAAATGGGCTAAATAGTCCTTATCTGCTTTCAAATTCTATGATATTGTGTAATTTGGCTATATCTGAATGAAAACCATGTTTACTGGGGTGATACAACAAGGTTGGGGGGAGTACAACAAGGTTGGATATTTTTTCAAATTTATATTAATGTTAAATAATACAAACAGTAAGAAACAAGATGATACCCTTATGTTTGCTGGACGTAAATCAGTAAGAGTACTGGTGAAGAACGACATTATATTCTGCTTGCTCTTTTACAAAAAGTTAATTGCAGTGCCCTATGAGGTCAACATTAATCATGTGATTTGTTAGCAATGCGATGATTTCTGGCAATCAGAAATGGCAAGTGTACAGATGGCTGTGACATTCATAGAGCTGTAAAATAAATAAGAAGGGAAAGGGCATGCACAGAGAAGAATATGATATGTGACAAATCACATTTATTTCTAAAATATATTGCGTTGGTCCATAGTAGGCCATATCTACAGTAGCAACCCACATAAGCGTGTCCCATACCCTGACCCGTTTCAGACCAACATAGTAAGATATTACCTGTAAATGATACCATTGTTTAAAGGAACCATCATGCCAATTTTGTAACATAATGGTTAATTTCACTTTAAGATTAAAACTCCGATCTAAAGATGACACCGATCTAAAGATGTATGCCAAAACTTTAGCTAGTAGGCTGGTGTTTTATTTTTCCCAATCTGTTACATAATGACCTAGTAGGGTTTGATCTAGGATGCCAAGCCTCAGATAACACATAAAAAAGGAATGCGGTCACATTTGTCTGAAAAAGTCTGAAAAATTCCTGCCCTGTGCCCAGAAAACAACTGCAGCGCTTGAACAACCGAACTGGACTTATTCGGAAATGGTTTGGGACCGAGACCCAAAGGCTACAGTTATAAATACTGGGTCTCGTTCTTCCCCTGCATTTCTAATGGAGCTAAACAGGTTTATCCATTGTCTCTACTCTTACACAACAAGGCCCAGACTGGCCATCTGGCACACCATGCAAATAAATCCCTACACAGTAGATTTATCATTGTGGAGCCCAAAAGACAAGCTACTGGGGTTTGGCAGAATACCAATAACCTAAAGATCAGTGGATGAAGTAGCTCAGGTGCTCTAGACATAAATGTTTACAGAAGATCACCCCTGTCACTACTCAGGAAACTTTCGTAAGGGCACACTTGACTATTTTGAAAAATGACACGCTTCAAATTCATATTGTGGTACATTCAATTACTATATTTACTATTAACACATTTTGATCTTCTCAATCTCAATCTAACCAACCAACTTCAGTTATAGAGGTTTCACGTAAAAGGGTCCAGTTTTTTTCTGCAGTGAGCCACTTCATCAGAAATATGTGTGTGTTTTTTCTTTACCTTGGATGACCCCTCTCTCTGTGAACGCTATCGTTTATCCGCAGGGGGATGACCTAATGATTGGATTGCTCTTATTGATGAGGAGTGATTCTGAGAATCATCAGCCCTCTTCTGACTGGCTGTGTCCTAGCAATTGACATGGAAGCACCTTTGACTTCCAAGTCATTGCTGCCGAAGATTTTTCTTACTCTTTCAATGCTGGTGCTCTATAGGACTCCACAAGGGCATTGGTTACTAGTATAGTATGTTGAAAAAAGACTTCAGTCCAACCTTGCACACATACCTAGTTCTAAAGTTTGTTACTGAAGAGACAAACATTAACCCCTAAAATGCCGCACTCGCGTCTATGACACAATCACGGTATTGAAGGGTTTAACACTGCTCGATCGGTCTTATGGAGCCTCTGCCATGTATCCATGATCCTAATTGCACCATAGCTCTAAAGTTGATGCTTCATTGGAAATGGTGGGTGGGATCCTGTCCTAGCTTTGTGTGCTCCTGTTCTTCCAATCAGGGGAAAAATTCGTCTTGAAGAACCCTACCCTCCGTTCCCGTCAGGTGCAAAAAAAAAAATACTGGCATTGCATACAGCCTGCACCTCAATGTTCGGTGGGCTGCATGCTGAATGCACCTGCTTTGTGTAAACAGGCTATATATGGTGCAGATAAGCCGTCACACGAACTGAGGACAGTGCAATTTTAGACATCTTAAAAAAGCTGGCAGAACCAGTTCAAGTCAAGCCGAATGATAAACTGGAGCTCACGCTGGGCCAAGGAAGACTGCTTTGAAAGCTCTCCAGAGCACAAACTCAATGTCTTGAATATTACATTATACAGGGCCAGCTCTTGCTGGAGAAAAGTAATGTGAGTAAGGTAAAACCGCAACCGTACTGCAAACTATCCATTTAGTGAACAAACCCCATTGACTCTAGAAAGAAATTTGAGTTTACCTGATCCATGGCACCAATACAAATATTGGGCCTCTGCTATGTGAACGCTTGGACAAAGGCAAATGTTGTCAGTGAATCAGCCAGGAGAGCTCCTAATTATAGTGTCCAACTTTTCACTAGGAAAACATGTAATAGTCATCACTTAAACACAATGTAAAGAAGTGGATGTGACACTTATATTTAAAAAGCCCTAATTAGGACTGTATTTCAGCCAAAATCATTGAGTAAAAGCCGTCTGTCCAAAATGGTAATTTTACTGTATAAGATATGTAATATATTGCCTTCACAGAGCAAGTTCTCTCTCTCAAGTTAATACATTCATTGTACAGTCTTATTAGGTTGTACAAATAAAGCATTATATCATGATGGCTATGTTACCATTTTGTTGTTATAAAGCAATTACAAAGTTGTGGGAGGAGATTTTCCCGCCTTTTCTTTATGCTGTAATAGTATACATTTAACAAATAAAAATTGTCCCGAAGATAATTATTTTTTTTTACATAATAAGAATATGTTTATGTATATAAATACAACATAATGTAGAGTATATATATAATGTATATACGAGGGACGTTCAAAAAGATCCCGCACTTATATAGTGTCATGTGAGTATTTCTGTCTGGCAAGTGAGCTGCACTTGAGTTTTCACCCTGAAGATGGCTGCAAAACTTTTAAATTGCACCAAAGAGGAACAGCATTTTTTCTGTGTTACAGTCGGGGCATTTAAGGATTTGGCGGATTTAGTATTTTTAAAAAAGCTTAATGCTTTTCTATCAAACAAAGGCGGTTGTAGCAGTTTAACTTTTTCTTACATAATGTTGATCCAGGGTTCAATCTGATTGGTTTTGGTGACAAAATGCTTTTGTTTATGTCTTATATACAATGTTGCAGAAAACGGTAACTATATATTCCAAACCACAATCAAGCGGGTTCTCGAAATCTTTGAGTGGATCTGTCCTTATGGTTTAGGGCATTCTAACATACACAGCAGTCTGGGTTTCTTTAGGATAACATTGCTAAAAAGGAAAATATTTTTGAAGAATAAAAGTCTCACTTTAAAAAACATGTTCTTTCAACGGATTTCAAATGTAAAAGGAAGTAAACCAGGAAGTGGGCATTTTGCAACAATGCGAGTTAGGTCTTTTGCAAATGTCCTCTTCCTGTCATGGGTACACGGATTAAATGTAAACAACCATGATGCTATTATTACCTCATCATACCTTTTACTATTTTCCAAATATACTTTGCATTTGAGATCTATAGTATAATGCCCATTTTATGCACATATTTAAAATTTGTTTTGGAAATAACATGAGAAGCCCCTCTAACCCCTTTGCTCCCTTATGGACGTACCGGTACGTCCATTAAAACATACAACACCAAGCTCAAGTGTGTGCTGCATCTGGCCTGTTCTCGCTTTATTGTTCCCACAAGCCAACCAATGAGCAGCCAGTATAGTCATGCGATTGCCGTTACAACTCATGTTTTGGCTCTCCCTTCCATCTTTTGTGATCCGGAGGAGAGAGAAAAAGCATTGTGCTTTATTCCCTATAATACCTGGCTGTTATACCCTATGATACCCTTTCCATATCAAATGAGCTCTTTCTTTGAACCTCTCACCTGAACTTATATATAAAAAAAATATATTTATTTTTTTTAGTTCATTATTGGGTGGCTAGGGATTTTTTTTTTAATAAAAATAATAAAAATAGAGTGTGAATAGAGCGCTGAAGAGTCAGATGACAAAGCAACTCGGATAGCATCAGATATTGACCTGTGTCTGGTATCACGTCAGATGAGTCAATATCTAATGTGTCAAATGATGATGCCCAGGTTCCACCTCTCAAAATGAGGTGTACATGTCTCTATTTCAATGGTGGGTATTCCCAACAATGTCAGAGTCAGAAATACCACCATTTGGCATCAGATGTGACATTGATCCCAGTGAGTCAGTACATGTTTTCCATTTGTTTTTTCCCTAATTCTTTTTTAAGCATCTAAAAGCTCAAGCTAATGTTTATGCCGTCCAGTGTCAGGCAGCTGACCAAGGGAGCCAAACCTGGTACCCCACTGACTCATTAGAACTGAGAAAATTCTGTGCCTTGACCCTACTGATTGGTATTATAAAAAAGGCCACCATAAATTATTGGAGCACAGGCCCAATATTATCAACCGCCCTTCTCTCCCATATTTTATAGATTGTATAAGATAAGGCCCATTATAATTTTGTTTTGTACCAAATTCTGTGAAATTTACACCCCACAATTAATTGATGAGTCCCTTTTCCAAAGGTAGACTACATTTCAGTCAGTATATCCAGTAAAAGTGTCCATATGGCGTAAAGTTGTACAAATTTTTCAGGATATATGAAGGAAAGTCACCTTAATCCCTCTGGCTTTTCAGAATCTGTTGGCACTAGTGGGAAAATAGTGTGGGACCTGATTTTGCTCTATTTGAACAAGGGCTACCACCTCTGGGTGGATAATTTTTATAGTAGGATCATTTGATTTTTTTATTTCTCTTTTAAACCCTGTGATTAGGTCACCCCAAACAGAAGCATTGCACTACTAGCATTTTGTGCAACAATGAAATTCTGGACCCTGAGTACACTGAAAGAAAGATGTGTATATTCTATCCCCAACAAACAAGTAGTACCTGTCCGTGTGAGAGGAAAAGGTGATGCACAGGTGCTAAAACTGCAGTGCATCATTGACCACAATAAAGACATGGGGAGGTGCAGATCTCTCCAACCAGTGCCTATAGTCTTACCTGATGTTGCGTAAGACCAACAAATGGTACAAAAACATGGCCATCTACTTAACCCAGGTTGCCATGTACAATATATACATGCTGTAAAAGAAAAGTAGAACTGGGAAGACCTACACCTTTCTGCAATTTCCATTAAAACTCCAGAGGGATATACCCTCTTTTGCTTTCATAGATTACAAGTTTTTATGTGATTTTATACTGTTTTGTATGTATTTTTTTTTGTATCTTGTATTTTATTATTATATTTGTATAAAAGCACCGAGACCATTTTATTCATATTATATATGAATGAATCAGTTGAATTTTGAACCCTTACCTTTCGGAGATATCAAGTTACAGTTTTTCAAATTTGGAAGTTTTACCTTTTTTGACTAAATTAGATTTTTATGGGAGTAGTTCGAGTAGTTTAGGGGGTTACCAAAGCCTCCTTAGGTATTTTTAAAACTGTCAATCAAACTTTGAGGTGGCAGCAAATAAAGTTTCAGGGTCATGGGGTGAACAGGTTTGGGCTTAAGGTGTAGTTGGTCTGGGCCCTGCAGGCACAGGAGCTAGTGAGCCTGTGGGCTGTTTTTTTTCCATTAACCCTTTTCACTCCCATCTTTCTTCTTGATGACACAGTGAGGGTCGGCAGGCAGGTGGTGGTGGTTTTGGCTGCTGTGTTGGAGCTTCTGTGACAGGGTATTTACGTTAGAATGGGTGAGAGGTTGTTAGCTATGGTGTTAAGGCAGTGGGTGCATGTGTTAGTGTATGGTGTTAAAGTGAATAGGTGGTAGACCAACCCGTGGGGGAGGGGCATAGTTCACTGCCCTTCTTCCAGCTGCACAGGGCACTGCAGAGACATGAACTCTAGGAAAATCCTGCAGATGGCCAATGATACAAGCAGAGCACACTGATCCGAGCAGAGAAGCCACAAACATAGTAGCAAATTGTAAAGCAGCTTTGTGAGCATATATACTTCTATTTTAGCTAGCTTAGTTTTTACAACCAGTTACAAGGAAGTCACTGTGAGTAAAGCTGAACAATCACATTCTCAGCGTCTTGTCTCATGATGTCACCAATGGGATCCTGCAAAAGTTACGTTGCCCTGGGTCCCACTGGGCATAGCTCTGGTTGAAGCATGTTTAAATGCCCCCCTTTCAGACTGCCACACTGTGTGTTCACATGTGCCATGCACTCTTGGCTTTTCCCCATCACCACCTGATTCCAGAAGTGATTTGAGATCATATCATGTATTTAATTTTTTTAAAACATGTAATGGAGTTTTAAGAAAATGTTTTTCATGTATTAGCCTATAGGCCTGTTGTGCTTGTGGCCCTTGAGGACTAAAGTGGACCATTTCACACGGCCTTGCTCCACCTCTTCCTTCTGTCTTCTATAGACACTGAAACTCTAAAAAGCTGCCTGCCAGCTATCAATATGTACCTCTGGGCATTGGTGTCACAGTAGAGAATCCAGAAAAGTTCAAGTTAAAACAATACACAGCACCCAGCATTAAGCACTGTGAGGAATAAAAACATCCGGAAAACTAAAGCAATTGAATCAGTGATTTGAAACCAGATTTCTTGATGCAGATGATAGTTGAAACAATGCAACACAATAGTTCATTTCTGCATTGCTTAGTAAAAATTAATGTTAATTGTTTAGTTACGTATTGGAAATATTCTTCAACTTTTGTCTAATTCAAGATGTTGCCCCTCCTTATTTGAAGGCCGACACACAAGGGGAATATTTGGTAGCGAAATTAGCAACCTAAAACATATATAACTTGTGAAAATACCCCTTCAGTTCTAATGGGGTCCATCCAAGAAACAACCGAGTTTGGTATATTGGGGTCAGTTTTATGCATTTGCGCGAGGTTGAGAGAATACCCCAAGACCATTGACTTGGGTGAAAGGACATCGTAGATAGGAGTCAAACTGGATGAGGTGCCCAGACTCATATCTTAGAACCTGCTTGCGATTGTAAGCAAGTCAACTTTATGGTACATGACATGAAATGGCCAGTTAAGGATAAAAAGGTAACACAAAATAAATTAAATCTAGAGACATCATTATGTTTACGTATAAAGACGTGGAGAAACTCAAGGCAACAGACAAGAACGCAGAAATTTTAAGAGAGTACAGATGTAATGACATTTATTAAAAGGCATGCTACAAACAACTAGAACTGTTAGGAAAAAAGAGTAAGTATAGATAATCAAGTATTCAGTAAATACACAAACTAAAAATAAAAATAAATGGAATATACATAAATCTGAATCAACCATGCACTACTCAGTTAGAAAATATGTTTTCTTTAATATTCATCTTCACTTTTCATTTAATAACATATCATCGTAACATACACAGAATCTTTTGCTGCCCACCCACCCACTGCATTGTCACAAAGGAAAGCTGGTACTGTTGCTTTATCAAAATATACAAGACAACTGATGTGTTTTTTTTTCCGTTGTTAATCATATAAAAGCACTTTAAATTGTTCCCAAAACCCACCTCTTTTTTTTCTGCCTGGCTTTAAAAAAAAATATTTACAGCTTACGTAATGATGGTAATGTCAAATAATAAAAATTAAAAGAGTAGAGTGCATACAGTATTACATGGTGGCCTACAAATCATGTTGGGTACAGTACTGAAATTGTACAACCATCCTATTAGAAATTGATTTGTTCACAATTTATTTTCATGTGTATGGAAAAAAAAGGCCACTTTTGCATTTTGTCCCTATTAAAAAAAAGGGTGCACGGCCAGTAAGTATGTCAGTAACTCCAGGACAGATGTCTTTGGTCAGAGCAATGAGGCGACGTTCTATGTACAGTACAGGAATGTGATTGGTCAAACGTTGCGACTTGTGCTACTGCGGGTTTAACAGACTACGAGAGACTCACACCACTACGGACACACAATGAAACCAGATAATATTAAAATAAAAACACGACCAATTAACAGTAGCCAATACTGCAAAGAGCAGTTTCCAAACCTCCACCTATAAAACATTCAGAACAGACGGACTAATCACGTAAGTATTGATCTGATCCCTTGAGCAATATTAAGCCGTTATTGTAACCCAGAAGATGTCGTGATTGACTGCTCGGATGGGCAGAGATTTTAGAGTTGGATTTTGTAAACGTGTGCTACAGAGCTCGACATATTCCGGTATTGTGAAAGGCAGTCATTTAGAGCACTTCTGCAGAGTGATCAGTGCACTTTGTATACATTTAAATGCAAACTGGAGTGAAATAGTTAACAGGTTCTACATTGAAACAAACATGAACGAGAAGTAAAACAAAAAAAAAACCTGTAAAATTGAAGGCACATGAACTTCGGTCCTCTTACCATCCTGTTCTTACTAATAAGCCCTATAAAAAAATGGATAGCAGGTTATTAGTATTCTCTAAGAGAGGTTAGGAAAGGTCACATTCACTGTGCAAGCAGAAACGACTGCAGTAGTGAAGTACTTTTAATGATGTGCATTTATCAGGTTTGTTTAAAAGAAAGAATAACGCGAGACGGATTTAAAAAAATGAGGGGAAAATCAAATTTGCAATTAGTTTGTCCGCAATAACGTAATAAAACCCTTACAATTATCCCATCCATAAATATGCAGATAACGTGATTAGCGCCAGGGTAAGAATAAAATACATACGGGTTATTTATTACTACTTTGCAGGCACACGCAATAAAAATAAAACAGAGACAAATGTGCAAAAAAAGTGTAATTGCAACAACGTTTAAAAGCTTTTGCGTTGAAAGTATCTAGATAGGTGATTGGCTTACTAGGCCTGCAGAGTGCCTGCGGCGCATTTATAAATCAGCCCAATCATTATTGAACTCATAAAGAAAAGGTTACGCTTGGCATACGTGGGCACAGAACACTCGGATGATGGAATGTTATGCACACACAATGCATTCTACACCATGTGTACATTACACTTAGCAGCCACATATGGAGGGCCTATACAAACATCAGATAGATTGAAGCGAAATATTCAGTACAGAATTAACTTGGTAAATTGGGTAGAACAATACACAGGAGATCGGTTTCCAATATAATGGCATGTATATATATATATATATATATATATATATATATATATATATATATATATAGTGTGTTTCAGTTGCCCACCAGTTTAAATGTAAAGACTCTTGTTCTGCAACTTTCCCACTCTTATTTAAAGCATATATTTAAATTTTGTCACAATATACAAACTATAATGCATTCAACAACATGTAGGACAAAATCTATTAATTGAAAGCTTGTAAATATTTTTAATAGCTCGTTTGCGGAATAGTTTCTTTCAGGTCTTTAATTAAACTGTGTTCTGCTGGAGCTCCACGGTGAGGTCAGGGAGTTATTTCTCAGCATATAATTTTTTTTTTTTTTTTACTTTTAAGCTACATATAAAGCCAAGTTGTGGATGTTTCCTTGGCCGTTAAAAAAGTATTTGAAACACAGCATGTTATTCAAGCAAGCATTGATATATCTTGTCGAGAGCACATCCTAGATTCAAAGGAAACGGAGCCAGCTTGGTTTACACTGAAATTGAAACTCTTAGTGTTATAATTAACCATCTCATTGTCACTGTTATTTCTCACTTATTGCTACTGGGCCAAAAAACACTGACTTTGCTCTCAGTCTGGAGTACCCAGAAAGCACAGATTACTAGTCCTGAGAATCTCCAATAATACAAATAAACTGTCCTTTTCTTGGGGGGTTGGGTTAAATTCTGCAAAATGTATAAGTAATGAAAAAGCACCTCTATGTAACAACCCAAGACACCTTAATACCTTGTTGTTCAAAAGGTACCAAGGAGGAACCATGTTATCTGTACACAATATAACATAGCACTGTACTGGGAGACCAGGATTACTTAAATCTAATCCACTGTGCTTCACACCAAAAAAAAAAGGAACACAAAACATTAAAAACCCAGCTCTGCCATATCCTACCTGTGTTCAAGTCAAACTTACAAGAGCAGAACCTATCTACGTTAAAATAAACCACTCCTAGGTACATCTAGTCATTCTCCAACCCTTTCTACAAGGGAGACGAACGCTTGGTTGTTCAAAGCAAATGGCGCAGTACTTTAAACCTCGGAGAGGTTAGCAAATTCACGCACGACAAGCAAAAAGAGAAAAAAAGAAAAAAACCTTATGTCTATAATGATTAAATAGAGCGTACTATGGATAACACACGCTAGTCAACAAATAAAATGCATGTAGATTTTACATACACAGACACATGAATTTACATACAAAGACCTAAACACCACATGGAAACAAATGCAAGATTAAACCCAAAGAGATATGTTATAAGGTATAGATCTCGGCGTCAGTGGCATGGAATACACGCACAGACGTTTTTATGCAATATTCAAGCAAGCAAACCAGATTATTCGACAAGTAGCAACATGCACTATATATGCCTTCTTTGCACCATGTAAATTCATGCAGAACGTTTACATGGTTAAAGGGGACATAACATATCTTTATTAAATAAATCACTATTTATTAACATAGGCGTAGATTGATTAATGGCATAATATATATATATATTTTATATATATATATTTTACACACAGACCCCTAAATATATCTTAAGCTGATCTCTTAAAAAAAAATGTGCTAGGGGCCGAGATATTTTTGTATCGATACATATAGATGCATACATGGAAGCCATAAAAAAGGAGAAATTGAGTCAACTGAATCACTGAATAAAATTAAGAAATCTCTCTGAAACGTTTTTAGTTTTTCCATTTTGTGCGAAAACAATTTACTATTTGGAATTAATAATGAAGATGTTATAGATTCTGCTTAATGCCAGCCATAAATGGCCCCATTGTGTGATTAGCAAATGTATCGAAAGCATTCATTTTATCATATTCTTTATATTTAGTGTGCAAAACGGGTCAATATTTAAGGCTCTCTTATACTGCTACGTTATACAAATTAAAAAAAGACAGTCATTAAGCATTTAACGGTTTCCAATTAAAACGGCAAACAGAATTTTCTTTTTATTTATAGTTCTATAGATTTGTCTCGGTTATAGTCCTCTCGAATATTTAAAAAGTCTCAACACAAATCTCTTTCGGAAACGTCAGGTTTACTCCAACGCAATCCAGATGATTAATCAAATACAAGAGGACGATGAATCCAAACAGCACCGACAAATAGAAGAAACAAAATGCCAATATTTGCATCTAGTATTGCATCTTAAAAACAGGTGAGCTGCTAATATGCTTATCTCACATTCAACTTGGTTAAAGATAACGTCCCTTAACTCCACTTAGATAATAAAATCAGAGTTTCTCTCATTAACAAGCCATTTCTTAACATAAAAGGCAAGTGTCGATGGTGCTAGAAGAGGTTCTGTAGCTTTAGCCAAAGAGGTATCTCCCATAGAAAGCCATCCTTGTCCAGCACCAATTATTGTGTTATCGCAGTCAGGAGATATATGTCTGCATAAAAAGTCTAATTCTAAAGAAAAATAAATAAAACACTACCTGCAGTGACGATAGATGAATACAGTCCTATAAGCAAACTGTGGACATTCTATCTCTTTCATAGGTTCCTGAGGCTAAGAAGAATCCAGGTTAAACTTAAGACCATCAGAGGTCAAGATTTACCAGGAAATAAAATTGTTGCTAATTTCATAGTTATAAAATAGGGGAAATTCTGGACTGTGCGGTAAGAATTACAACCTACAAATCAATGTGTGAATTTCCCATCTGAGACAACAAAAGGGACAGCTATTGATTTCTCTAAAAAAAAAAGATGTATAAATCCTGAGCTTGGATTTATATGGACACGAATGTTTCTGCCCAAGGTCCCTCAATAGTTTTAACATCATCATACTCAAATCATTTTAACATTTCGTATCTCGACACAAGTTCGAAGAAACTCAAATACTACCAAAGTGCTCTCTCCGGAGGAACTCCAGGTTTGTGTAGAAAAGTTCCAAGGTTGACCAATACAACATGTTATCATCTCTTTTTCGTTAGTTTAGGTATATGATTTCTTTCATTCGCATCGGTAACTTTCCAACAGCAAAAGGAATGACAAAATAAAAAAAGGCAAAATTGTAATTTGATGATCGCCAACTATTGTGCTTAGACCAGCTAAGACCTAAAATTACAGATCTACAATACTATATTAAAACCAAATGATTTTCTTGCCAACAGCAGTGGCTAACATTCATTGCTGATGAAGGACATTCATAAACATAGACCTCTTCTTTATTTTCTGCATCCCGAATAAGAGAACAGTTCCAGGTGAAAGTGTTGGGTCACTTTAATAAATTTTAGGCTAAACAAGTACTCTGGGAACTGCCAATTACAATCCATAAGCAGTATACACACAGAGGAATGGCAGTCTTCATATTTTGTAATAAAAAAAATTCTAAACTTTCACTGTCACAAAGAAAATTATAGCCTATCAGAGAAACAACGAAGAAGAGGGAAAAAAAAGTCAGACTGACCGGTAAATAAATGGGATATATGCAGGGCTATTTTTCATTCCCCTATCTGGTTTCTTTGTAGCTAACGCAAATAAAATTGATGTCAGAATTTTCTTCCTTTTTTACTTAGACAGAAAAAATACACACACAAAACATTTAAATCTAGAAAAACTAAGAATGAAAAAAAATCTCTTTCACCAAGCCTACAATACAATTTTTGAAATATATATCAGAAAATAAACTAAACTATTATTTCATTATAAGCACGTAATAAGGCACATAATAAGTAAATTAACTAAGTACACAGTAAATCTCATGTAAGTCTTTCAGGTATTATAGTGGTACAAAAAACCCTTGAGGTTTAAGTATTTTTTTTCAACATTACCAAAAATAATTTTTAAAAATCTGTCAAACCAAATGAAAGACCTGAATCATTTTCTTAAGACTGTAAACTTCTTTTTTTTTTCAGAAAAGTAATAGTTCATGATTTTTATGTTTTGGTTTTTTTTTCGGCGAACCTTTCCATTCTGTTCCATAGTCATAGTGTTACACAACACACCCAGGACAACAGAACTACACAGCATTTCTATTATACGCTGCCCTACCCGGTTACATATATCGTATTTGTGTATGTATATAAAATTCTACATACAAGCAGAATACAAAATAAATAAATATATATATATGAATACATAGTTGTGTAAAACAATGTAGATGATAAATCTGAATAGGTTGAAGGCTATAAAAGCATATATCTATTCATATGCTAATGGGGCACTATATATATATATGTATGTAAAAAAAAACAATCAAGTATTAAATGAAAATCCGTGGCCCCTATAGGAAAACCATTTTGCCACAGCCCAATAAATCATCAATAAATAAAGGCAAGATATATATTTGGAAGATAAAGGTTATCTAAATTATTTTTTTATGAAAATGTGGCCACAAAATAATTTTTTTCCACCTTTGTCTATTTATTTGGTATGTGCCCCCATCATTCCAAAATATATATATATATATATATATATATATATATATATATATATAAAAAATCATGTGGAAGAAATGGGGGGAAAACAGATGTCAATGGGGATCTATAGGCAACTCTACATTGCTCCTTTTTTGGTAGCCGTTTAATGACTACACATGCCATAACTTCATTTACAATCAGGTGGCATGGAAAGTACAGTCAAAAAGAATACAAAGAAAAAATTCCTAAAGCGCTGTTTAAGCATCCAATCCCTAAACGATCCTTCGAATTATGTTGTGTAAGGCTATCGTGGAACGAGAATGAAAAGGACATACAAGAGTGAAGTACAAAAAAAATATTAAAATTATAATCAAGGTAGAGAATTAAGTGTTTTGAAGGTTTTCCATAAAAACCGTTGAAGTTACATGTCTCATTGACATTAGACACAAGGTGTTTCTGGGTCATTTCTACTTTGCTGAGTCGGTGTTGATTTGTATGAAACTCGGGTGCTCCGTCTTCTCAAAATATGTTTGATATCAAGAAGCAGAGTTGGGTTTAGCATCTTCAGTCTCTGTTTGAGGGCTTTCGCTGAAACCGTGGTCCAGTCTTAAGGGAAGCGTGTAAAGGAATGATGCGCTGCTGGCAAATCAGATCATTGATTTGGAGAAGGAAACCCGGAGGTGGTGATTTTCTCCCAAGTCATGGTTATGTAGTTCTATTAGAGCCAGAATAGCTTCTTCCACAGATCCAAGCTGAATTAAAGCCATCTTCCTATCTTTTCTGAAAAAGAAACAGGCATTCTTGATCAATATTTTTTGTAGGCATAGAAAAATGACTATGGCTTCAGTACACAGTATTGTATCGGGCCATTTTTAAGATCAGATTTAAAAAACAAAACATAAGAAAGTACATACAAAACAAATGACCTGTAGCCCACAGCTATTGCACTGTCCACATAAAAACAACCTGCATTTTTGTGTAATATTGTAACAAAGACGACAGAAAAACTTACTGGAAGAATTTGAAGGCCTTGACTGTACAGCCAGTGCTTGCAAATAGTCTCTTGAGATCCTCATCAGTAACTAAAGGTCTTCAATGGGGGAAGAAAATTAAAAATTATTATTTATTTTTTTACCTACTCATATGCTGGACCTTGTAAAATACATCACTTATCTCAATACACTGTGGGGCATTCAAAAACTTGAATTAAAGGTACACTCATTATTGAGGAAAAAAATATTTTTAACTGCAAAGGCTTTCAGTTTTTTCCATGGATCACCATTACATAAGCTAAATTGTTATAACCCTGAATGTCTGTATTCACTAGAAATAGTTGGGGCCAACTGAATCCACCAAAATCACTTCACTTCACAGTGCATTCCCCATCTTAACTGTCCTCACTGTATTTTGAAAAATATTTATATTTCTGATATCAGACATACAGATTTTGTGTGGATGTCTTCTCGATAACGAAACAAAAGCTCCTTACATGTTGGTCACCTTATCCTTACACCTGTTAAAGCCAACAGTGCATGACATGGCCTGAAGTGACTAGGGGCCATATTTACAGTTCTGGGGTAAAGTGCTAAAAGCGTAGAGGATGGCAGGAACATTTTACATGGTGATGACTCAATATTTAAGATCTGGTCCTAGGGCTCCTCTCTGTAAATATATTTACCTCTTCTATACCTATAGATGTGCAATTTAGGAGTTTGCCATAAAATACAAACAAGACAGCACAAGAGAATATTGGTAAACACATACGGGATATTAGACAGATGCAGGGTTGCAGATGGTGGGAATATATTCTGGAAGTTTTTGGAGCCAGGTTTCTTGAAGCGATGCAGTGGGCTGTTAGTAAAATCCTTGGTCAAGCCCTGGTCCTCATGTCCTTCCCGTGGAAGTTGAACAGCTTGGTGCTTGGAGAGGGTAATCCGCAGGACCCTTCCATGAAGCCTTTGACCATTTAAGTGGCTCATCGCTATAATGGAGAACAGCATGACTGAAAGTGAATAACTGATGCAGCTACTTTGTTTTGTAATTTATTAGGTTTTCTGGTCTACCGGTAATTCTTGATAAATATTTCCAAACACACAATAGCACAAGGTTTCACAAATGTATTTTGTAAGTAGAAACATATGTTCTTGGAAGCTTTAGTCCATATAGGCCAGTTCCAAGAGATTATCAAAAGAGGACACCCCCCATACACAAATGCTACTTAGATCTCCTGTCGACAAGGTCATAGAGAAAGCCGTGCATTGAAAAGTTTGGTAAACAAAATTACTACTACACACTGCGACATTGTCCAATGCCATACCAGTTGTTCATTACACCTCGCAATTCCGTTCCAATGCAAATGTTCTTTGGAAGACCATCAGATGATAGACTGGAGCAAACATGTAAAGCTATATACAGAATAATCAGAAAAACTGAAATTGCGCTTAATGCCTACCAAGTTGTGCTTGGGTTGCATCTGCCATCTGCACCAATGCATTCTCCTTTTTGTTAAACAGTATCTTCACACGATGGACATCCCCATAGACACCTGAAGATAAAAAAACAAGACACTGATTATTCAACTGGTAGGTAAGTAGGACAGAATATTTCACATATATCTGTTTATAGGAAATGCTACTATGGGAAATATTAGTAGAATACAATACGCTAAATGGTATGTAATAATAGCAGTCAGTAGACTCAACAAATACAGACATAAAAAGACAAGAAAGTAAAGAAATAAAATTGGGCTGCATAAATGTAATTGCGTGTGTTATCCATAAAAGAGGAATACCGCTATCCAAGCATGGTAAATGCACATGATGACTAATAATGACCTCATAGTTGCACATCATTATATAGTGTGTTTTATTGTGAACTTGGTCAAGGGCACACACTACAAACGGTTTATCATATGCCAATGAGAAAATTAAAAAAGCACCTAACCAAGGGTTTTCAGATACATCTAAACTCACCAAACAAGATAAAGAGCCCGTGAGGTAAGATAACCTGTATGAAATAAAAATTTTAAAAAAGGATTTTAACCACAAAAATAAATCACATATCATTCAACACATATTATATATTCTATTAAGTACACATGACACAAATTATAAAATCTGAAATCTATAAGAAAAAAAACAAAAAAAAACAAAAAAAAAACAAAACTTATTACACCTTGCCCTTTACAGAAGTAGTAGAAACCCAAATTAATTGCATTTTCATTTTTCAAACTTGGTTTGCAATATTTGGCCATGACATTAAACCATTTATATGTCATTATGCATGAACAAAACAGGAAGGCGAGATCAATCCTGTACTGATCAATGCAAAAATCCCATTGACATTTACTAAGTGTTAACATTAGCTGCATCCTGTATTATGTCTGTATACTAACTTGTGATAAAATACACACAAGAAAATAATTATCCATGGGGAATTTGCATTATAGATACACAGAGTCGGAATCAAAAGTTATGCTGTGATTGAAAGTACCCAAAGATTTGTGGAAAGTATCATTCAGGATGGTAGAGAGTTCTACAGTAAGGCTAGAGCAGTATACTTACATCAGGATTGAGGTTGCTGACCAACAGAACCGAGTGTCCAGGCATTGCAGTTAAGCCTACCATACGCCCAGTGATGGCAGAAGTAGTTAGAGCAAGTGGGCCAAGGGCCCCAGGAACGCCTTGGACTGAAAGACCTGAAATACACAAACAAACCATCAAATTCACAGTAAATTTATCTTTCAAATTACAGTGTTAATAGTGAACATCTTGAATACCGTCAGTTGTAATAAAGCACCAATTCAAGTCATTTTGATAAGACAAAGCCTTAGTAATAGCGTATTTGCTCGAATATAAGAAGGTTCTTTCAGAGAAAAAATACCCCTCGTCTTAAATTCAAGGTCATCTTATAAACTGGACCTCAAATATTGGTCTGACTATAAGACTTAAATCCGGATCCTCCGCTGCGCTGCAGGGGACTTGAATCCTCCTCTCTGGCAGCCGGTGAATGTCTGCGCGCAAACAACCTTTGCTTCCACCCAGCACTTCTGTTGGGGCTTCTATGATGGAGCACATGACCTTCCAGTACCCAGCCATAGAATATTCTTAATATGTGCTACAAGTGAAAAAGTGACAGCTCGCAACTCATGTGATTCCTTATATGATTAATTTATTTATTGCTTAACAATATGTGTATTAACAACACCATTGTTTGAATGGAAAAACAACCTCTAAACAGCACGAAATACATATTTTGTGGCTTTTCCACATAATGGGGTTTAACAGAAAATAATTTACTTCCAGGTGTGGTTAGTAAATCATCCTGACTTCTCTGTGAATAATGAATGGCCCCAGCGATCTTCATCTGCAGGAAGCACAAACCTGGCCCTGTGTAATGCATTGTTTAATATGCAAGGTGAGAAATCTCTCTGATTTAACAATGCATTATGCAGAGGCAGAATTCATCTCTAGCTGCAGAAGAAACTCACTAGGGGTAGCCTTCTTTAACCTATAAAGAAGCTGATGGACTTATACATTTTTTTTATTTTTGCCCTCTATGTTTTCACTATACTTTTGTAATCAAAGGAACTGACTTTTTATTATACTTAAGGATGCAGAGTTAATGCATGCGCAACACAATCTGTGCAAATCCTATGACACAGAAGTAACAATGTCTCGGGTAGAGTTCTACTTGAAATATAGAGCCAAAAAACCCTTGATACTGAAGCCTTAAATAAATAATTTGCGTCTCATCAGATTTCATGCTTACTCACCTGCTTGAGGGAACCCAATGGCGGGGGCAAAACCTGCAGCTCCTGCGTACGGAGAGGAGATGATACCCGGAGCACCTGCAGGAATTAAGAGGAATATATCAACCATACCAGATGAATGACTTTAAAATATACATCTACAATAAGGAGTCTGTTGAATATCCAAAATGTAGGAGTGTTATCATAAGGGGGGGCATGGGAAAAAAGGATAATCTATATATTGGAAACGCTAACTCTAAGCGTTAATATCGCCTTATAAAACATTACCATGCATTTAAGGAACACAATACCCAAAAAGTCAAGGTACAATTTGCAGCATATTTGCTAGAAATGGGTCAATTTCCTTGAGATCTGCGAGTGACCTTTCACAGCATGGCAAAATACTTTTAAAAGTATTTTCTACGTTAATCTCTCAATCTTCTCAGGCAGCAGAGGGTTAATGAGCCTTCAAGTTAGCATTCAAAACAGAGGAAGAAAAAAAGAAAAAAAGCACATACAGTATTAATGGAAGTGATTAACATAACAGAATTCTCATTTTTAACTATATATATATATATATATATATATAGTGCTTATGTTTTAAAAAGGGCATTAAGGAGTCGATCCACAATAACCTTTGGGCAGAGGGTTAGGTAGAAGGGTTGAACTTGATGGACGTAGGTCTTATATACTATGTAACTGTCACTTTGCAGCATGATGGTGAATGTCTATTATACAATAGCATGGCTAGGAGATGAAAGATGCTCCATTGCATTTGGATTTTGGAATAGTCTAACTCAAACGATAGTACTCTGCCCAGGCTTGTGAATAGGCTGGCCCAAACCTCAACTCATTTTTGGTTTCCCCTCGTAAGAACATCCCTCCTTTATCTAGCAGCTCTGGGTCATGCTATCAAATGGTCGCTTTTTCCAAACCAAATTGGTGTCTGTCACTAACTGCAGTGCATCCCATTTACATAATTCTGGATGTAATTTAACCCAAGAAAATAACCAAAGGTGCTATGTTTTAAGAAAAAAAATGACAAAAGTCCATTTTGGTCTGGATTGCCAGGATGAATTTGGATGAATTTGCAGTAAGCACCTGTTTATGCTATGCCAAACTTCTCCTAAAGTAATTTATTTCACATTGATTTAAGTGACATTTCAATAATCAGATTGGGAAAAATATTTAGTGAGGAGGGATAACAATCTGAGGCTGTCTGATTTTCAGCCTGGTGTGATGGTCAGATCTGTCCCACAGATTTTTCGAAATATATTGTAGCAATTACTGAGCAGATCATTGATGTTTTGTTCTGAAGTTACAAGTTACATGTGCTGTTGCAAGAGATTTCAAAAAAGGATGCAGGTAATACCCGCAGCTAGCGGAACTTCTTTTATGGGTTTCATGAAGGAAAAAGAAGGTTTTTCCTAGAAAAAAAATCCCCAGCAGAAGACTATAATTAGGTCTGACAGGCAATTAAATCTGTTATCTGCAATCACAAATTATTTAAGCCATATGAAAGAATGGCTTAAAAATAAAATAATAATCAAGACTGTTTATTGAATGCTTGTGGTACATAGAAAATATGTTGCCAGCAGGGTGTGTCAACAAGTGTGACAGCCATCCATTTACAGCGCTAATTTCTTTCCCTATTCAGCAGAGCTGTAAAAGGCAAAAGCCTTTCTTCACGCCAGATGGGTCTACACAACTATCATCACGGAACAGATAAGATGGAAAATCAGAGCATTGGACAGGCAGAGCAAAGACTAAGCCGTGATAACGTTTGAGCATGTAAATATCTACAAATCACAGACGTTACCGTCTGAAATCCTGTACTTCTGAAAGGGGCAGCTATGGCCGACCTGTGGCTGTCTCTTGACAGCTTGTACGAGTGCTTCCCCCTTGTGGACGGGTGTAGGAATGAATGCGGCAGAACTATGCAATGTCCAAGAGTCTGAGATGGAATTTGCAACAAAGAAGAGATTGAACTAGATCACAGCTTGTACTGCTCCCCAGGTCCTTTTATTTCCTCAAATAAATTTTCCTCAAAATCCATAACTGAATTTTTACAATTTAAGCCTCAACTCATGCACCCAGATCTTACCAAATGCAGCAGCCATAGTGGTGTCAAGAGTGGGCTGTCCATCTCCAGTAGGGAGGTCTATGCGGGTGAAATCGCGACTCTTGTCATTGTTGTACTTGACATTAAGGCTTGTCAGCTTAGAGAATTCAATGCGCAGGGTGCAGCAGGCATTGTAAATATTCTGCCCATCTAAAGCCTGTGAAAGCAAAGGGAGAAAAAAAAAAATCACAGGTCATTCTTACATTGTAAATGTCAGCAACACAGTAAAAATCATGCATAAACCAAATAGGCAGTTGAATGCCATGACAGTTGTAAGATTCGTCAGCCTGAATGGTACATCTCGTCCCAAAGAGTAATGACCGCCTTTGTTTCATTTCTGCAACACTGATAATATGTACCTTGTGCCTCAACTCCTTCACTTGTCTGAATCACTAGTTACATACTTTGACAATGACATGTGGTTAAAAGCATATACTTCCCCGACAAGTGTCCCCAACAGAAACTATGGCCTACTACGTAGCATTTACTAATAAAGGTAAACCGGTATAAATATTGGGGATTCGGTTACATGGTAATATATTGCTTAGCCTGTCACTACCTCAAAGTACCCCAATGTTTGGCACGTCCTATCTAATTCCAACATGGAAGTATCTCTTACAATGGATCAGTGGGACTGCACTGCTTTGTAACCCATTGAGACTCTTCTGTAGCATATAGGCCTCATAGCCAACATGTGGCAGAAGATGCACCACAGTGCATAAAGGTTAAAGCCTAGTGTTGTACTTACTCTTGTAGTAAAGAACATCAAGTAGATACTAAGCTTACTTATCACAGTTCCGACCCGTTACATTGAAACATAACACCCAATTCCTATCAAGAAAACACGAGTTTTAAGTACTTGCTTTCTCAGGATGTCCCCAGTGAATGAGACCACCAAATTCAGAACACTCTCTTATACTCTCCTGGGACATATTCAATCAGGTCTTGTGAGTATTGCTAAATATTGTGTAACATCTTTAGGCCAAAGAGAAGAAATATGTGAGTGTCCTCGCTCAAAAGACATTGCAGAATCAACATCTGCTGCTGTGGAGACTTCCCGCAATGGTAGCAACGGTAGGCTGGTTAAAGCCTTTTTAAAAGGACTTTTGGAAAACATAGGGTTTTCTTTTCAGGGTAGAAAGCGGTGAAGCATCGGGTGTCCCGGGTCAGACATAAATTGTATCCTAAGATTTTGATGCACGTAAAGATGTTTTGAACAGGTTTGTAAAGCCCACCAATTATCCCCTGATGCATAGCTTAAAATACTATTCTTACCTGCTGTCTAAAACAGAGCCGGTCTTAGGTGTTCTGGCGCCCTGTGCGGACTACTCCTCTGGCGCCCCCCCCATCCCAAAAAAGGAATAAAAACCTGTAACAAAACTCCCCTTTCTCACTATCCCCCTGTATCAC